>MU617073.1:0-24409 GCA_025201705.1 Dissophora ornata
AAAAAAAAAAAAAAAAAGAGAGAGAGAGAAAGAGGCAGCGTCAGTTCCATGACTCCATCGTATGAACATACTTCAAATCTTTTTGAAAGACACAAAGACTTACAGTCCGCATCCAGACACCGCTATTTGGTTGATACGTCCAAGATGCGAGCTTGACTTGAATACTGGCGAAAACTCTGATCCATTAGGAAGTGCTGACTCTACAAACGCTGGCCGCGGCGGCAGCGACGGAGATGGTGCACGTTCAGGGAGAGGTGGTGGATTAGGATGCAACCCTGTTGGTGGTTGATCGCGAATAGCGACTGGGTCAACAGGAGAGACCGGAGCAAGGCCTTCCAGACACTCGGGACGTGGTGAAAGGGCCTCGTCGCTTAATTTGGACGTGTTTTCATACTCGGGAATAGGAGGCTGTTCTTGAGTTGTATCCTCAATTAATGCATGCGGTGAACGAGAAGGCGCAACGTTGATTTTGTTAGGCTGTGGTGCTTCATCTAAGGATGCGACAGGTTCTTGCGAAGGAGTTGGAACAGGCAACTGCTCCTGAATGGGGTCGAGAACTTGACTACTGACATCCATGGCATCCCTCAAGCTTGCGGCCAAGGCTTCATCCACGTATTCTTCGTTCACAGATTTGGCGATGCTTGATTGCCGCGACAAGTCTCCTTGCTGCGACAGTTGTCCATATATCCAGTTGCCATTAGAGAATCCAATGGTCAGGACCTCGCTCTGAACAGAGTATTCAAATGCCACGATCTCTCCTTGGTTCTTGAAGAACAACGGACCCAACTCGACGGTCAGGTGGTGTAGAGGATTAAGGGATGCTCCTTCCCAGAATCGGATGCTGTTATCAGAGTGTGCAGTGACCAAGATATCGCGGCAAATTCTTGACTCATCGATGGGCGCAAGCTTTATTCCTCGTAATGGTATCCTTGAAACAGCCGTAGATGTCTTGCGACCGCCATGGCCGTTCACTAGACGGTTGTAGAGTTCCACAGGCAGCTGTCCATACGTCTTGGCCATGATCAATCTTGGCTCAACAAAGAACAAGGTCGCAGGGACAGTCTGCTCGATATGAGATGAATCAAAGCTGTATGATCTGACTCCACCTCGGTTTGTGAGTACAAGGATGGATACAGGATCCAGGGCTCCATTGAACCAGGGCGAATCCCGGGGGAGGACTACAAAGTCCAAGATGTCAGAGTCCATGGTCAAAGTATGTTGGCGTCGAGGGCTGCGGTAGTCTGCTTTTGCTGGGTACTCGAAGAGGTGCAGTCCGTACATGTCGATCGAGCTCGTCCCGCCAGCCACGATAAGTGTTGTGTCCTCCCTGTTCTCATTCAAGCACCATGAAAGTTGATAGATGGGCACAAATTGAGAAGAGTTACGCTCAAAGACCGGCCTTATCCCCGGAACGTTAACATTGAGTTCGTGAATAGTCCTCGCCAAAACAGGTCCCTCCTGTCGGACGTCCCAGAACACAAAGCAGCCGTCGTCATAGCCGCTGACAAATCCAAGACCATCTGGCCTCCAAGACACGATGGTGACATGTGGGTATCGGCTCTCATTCATGCCAAACATGTCGCCTCCAGCTGTGATGCCGCCCATAGCTCCAGGAGGGATCTCGTAAATGAAGGTGCGAATGACTGACTTCAGTTTAAGGTTCCAAAGCGCAATGCCGGTGTCGTAAGCGATGAGCAACTGATTGTTGTCCTTGGGATGCGTCTTGATTGAGACAACAAGTGAATGTTTCCTGCCCTCTGGTATGATATTCGGGATCCTGTAGGGGACGGCCTGGCCTCTGTAAACATCAAATACATCGATAGTTCCGTCCTTGAGGCCATGGAAGAGCCAGTTGGATCCAGAGAGCAATTCCATACAAGTGACGATGTTGCGGGCGTTCCTGACAAAGAGACGCTGCCTTTTGATAAGATCAAAGACTGTGATTGCGTTCTTGGCATCGATGACGATGAGAACTGGCGCACCTGGCTGGAAGGCGATCATCTTGACGGAGACTGCGTCCTCGAGCTCAAGAAAGCCAGCCAATTCCGATGCTCCTGTTACTGCAATCGCACCTTTATACGTGCCTGTGTGAGGAAGACGTAAAAAAATAAAAAGAGACACATGGTTAACCCCTTGGCGTAAAGAGTGATTTTGACAGTAAGGTGTACTCTTTGATGCGGCTATAATGTCCACAACGAAAACACTGCCCATTGGTTCACCTACCAGAAGCGAGTAGACCCTGAACTGGGTCAACAGCGATGGCAGAGACAAGAGCAGGCAGACCATATCTCCTGGTCTAGAGTTGAAAAGCAATTCCAATGCAGACGCGTGTAGTGGCCAGTGTGAGCACTCTTTGAATCCCAGGAGATATTGTGTTCAAAACTAAAACGAAGAAATGCCATTGGCAGGTTGATGTTTTTACCTCACAGAAGGAGAGGCTGTCGACGTCGAGGTGCGCAGAGAGATCCTGAGCGAACCTCTTGGTGCCTTCTTTTTGAAGGACCTGCCGGATGCCACGCGCACCCTCTGTTTGCACCACAGCCTTTATTTTGTTGAAGAACGCCATGGTTCAAAAGCACGGGTGTGAGGTCCAAAAGTTGGGGTGTTCCAGGATAACGGCTGGAGAGGGGCGGCCAGTGGTATATACAGGTATATGGTATAGATAACAAAGCAATTGATAGCGGCAATGGTCCGAAAAGTAGGATAAGGTGCTTGTTTTCTCGAGGAGGGGGAGGGAAAGAGTGAATGTAATGAGATGAACAAGAGTGACAAAGAGAATGGCCATGGCGCCCGACAATGACAGTTTCTCCCCACGCATATCACGTGTAGACTGCTCAGCAGGAACATCCTCTTTCTGCATTGCCCTTCCCATCCTTCTTTTTTGCTGCTCGGACCATCCTTCCTCCTACTGTTAATACCGTCGCGTCAGCTCTCACTCGCTAAGCCTTCTTCTCAATCTCTCGCATCACAACCAATGGCCTCGTTCCAGCCGCGGACAAAAGACAGCTCTGCGCGAGAGCTGGTCTCGAGGGTGATGAGCCCTAGGATCGCGGTCATTGCCTCTCAGGGCGCGACCGAGCTCTGCCAGGCCAACCATCTGCCATCGGTCGTGGACCTATTCAAGCCTTTTGGCGAGAAAATCGATGGCCGAAGTATGGATATGGATGTGATATTCAATTGCCCGTGAACAGAGGTGTTACATTTTTTTTTTGGCACGCTTTTCTGATACGAATATTGTCACACTTCATAGTTTCTGTTACAGTCCTCGGTTCGATGGGCTTGCCCTCTGTGATCGACAACTTCACCTTGCGCTTTACAGAAACAGATCAAGTTGAAGAACCCGACCAGAAGACGGCGCAGAAATGGCTTGCAGAGGTGGTACGCGAGGCAGCACACGGATTCACTGATCCTTTCATGATCAAGAGCAGGGAGCAGGTTACACATGACTATCTCAATGGTACTGGAAACAACCAAGTCCCTTCACAATTGACGACCATGGGGATTGATCAGTAAACGATAGAAGCGAGCCCAATACATAGGAACGCGCGCATTGAAGGCGTAATTGCTCATCATCGTCTTTCGTATTTGAATCATCTATAGCACCTCCGGAGCGCGTCTTCCCATGGTACTCCAGATATCGCGATTTGTTCTTTTCAACCGGTGGCGTGTCTGACCATGAGACGTTTGAACACCCGGTCGCCTGTGTCATCGCCATCTCGTCCCTGTCGCCAGATCCGATCAACGAAATTCATCACCTGAGCAACATGAGCACACCTCCAATCGTATTTGAAAAGACGTTCATGGACCCAGCACTGCTAAAATACTATGTACTGATTCACGATTGCTCAAAGGGAAATATCGACAGGTAGCGATCCAATACGACAGGCAGGGGACCGTTTTGAATTATCTGCCGTCGAATTTAAACACGAAATATTCACCTAGTCACGTATTCTTATCTAATGAAAAATAATATAGCGCGATGGAGACATTGGAGAAGATGCGCAGGACACTTGGTTTGCATTGTAGCATCCTGAAGATCAACTCAGTAGACCCGAACAATACGACTTTACCCAAGGACAGGAATGCGAAGTACTGGACCAGGAGTGTCGCCCAATCAAAACTGATGGCGATGGGCCAAGTTGGCAAGGACGGCTCCACCATCACCAACCGTAGCTCACTCTCCTCCATCAACTCTACAACTGCCTCGGGAACACTTGTCGATATTGCCTCACAGCGGAGCTCGACGTCTTCACCTGTCTACTCAAGCTCAGGCAATGATTCTCCAACTTTTTCTCAAAACCCTATTTTTGCACAGCTTGGAAACGACGACGAGGATGGAACGTTTGACCACGAACCACTATCACTGCCCCCAACCGAGAACCAGAGTTTGGCCTTGGATATGCTTCTACACCCGGAAAAGGTAGCAGAGCCGTATGGCTGCTGCTTGAGCGACGACGACATTAGCGGGATTACACAGTTGCTAAAAGAGATGCTGGCTCAGAGCATTGTACCTTACATGGAAAGAAACATTGCACATTGGAACGAACAGGTTGCGGCGTCTCGTAAGGGAATCGCTGGTCGTTTCAGGAGATATTTCGGTTCGGGTTCCAAGAACCCGGCCTTGCAACAGTCTCCGACTGCAGGACCCAATGGAGGCGTCATTTACCATCATGCTTCACCAGAGGCCCAGATGAGGAAATTAGCGGACTGGGCATTCATGCTCCGGGATTACAAGTTTGCGTTGTCTGTTTATGAGACTGTAAAGAAGGATTTTACGGCAGACAAGGCATGGAAATACTATGGAGGAGCTCAGGAAATGATTGGGCTCTGTCATTTGATGTCCCCTCAACCTCTGGGCTCCAAGAACGACGCGGACCACTATTTCGAGTCTGCAGTGAACTCTTATATTCACAAAGCAAAATCGCCCTTCTTTGCGTCTCGGGCCACCCTGCTCTGCTACGAGCTCTTCAAGCAGAGAAACATGTTCAGAGATGCGCCAATCACTCTCACGAGGATGACTGCTGATGTAAGAGTACTTTTCAGCAGCATGGTATGGTTCAATACGGTTTCTCTTTCAAGACTGCGTCTAACAAATTGCGACTGCGCTGTATTATTTTTTTCTAGTCCTCCGACCTTCGAAATGGGCTGTTCCTGGAACAAGCTGCGCACTGCTACCTGAAACTCCCACGACCTCAGGTCCGCAAGTATGCGTTCCACATGATCATGGCTGGCCATCGCTTCAACAAAGCGGATCAGGTAACGCAACTATAAAACTCCAGTGTCTACGTCAATTTACAGCTGCTTTAGTATCACGAGTTACTAATGTAAGATTCACTCTCCCCGTTTTCCAGAAAGAGCATGCATACAGATGTTACGCTGCAGCATCGCTTGTTTATGACTCCAAAGGATGGGCACTTGTGGACGATCATATCAGCTGCGCTCTAGGAAGGCAATCATATCAACTGGGCAAGTCAGAGGAAGTTCTGGATCACTACAAAAAGCTGTTGCGCGAGAGCAGGCAGTCGCCCCAGCAGCAAGCGGTCTACATGAAGGAATTTCTGAGTGTTTACAGGGTAAGTTGCAATTCTATATCATCAACAATACGCAGAGCAAAACAGCAGAGTATCTCAACTTGCAAATAGCGGGTTTGATGAGCTTTTTTTTTCTAACCTTTTTTTTTTTCGTTAATGGCGCGTGATAGGATTATACCAATAAGATCGAAGCAGATCCCCTGCGCGAAACATTCCCCGAGTTCCCGCTTCCAGTGGTGCTTGGGTCGACTGCGAGGATTATGCTCTCAACATCCCAGTCCACCCACGAGAATAGCGAGGCGTGGATAGAACTGGAAGGAGGCACGCGTAACTCTTCAAATTCCAATGGAGGAAGGACAGTCTCGGCAGTCGGAGGTAATGGCCATTACATTATATTTTTTATTTTATCCGCATGTATTGACCCCGAGCACCACTATAATATGAACAAGTCAGACTAAGCTTTACGTTTCTGTCGGTTTCTACTAGAACATGTGTTGGCTGCCGTCGATATCAAAAACCCACTGCAGATCCCACTCATCTTGACTGATGTCATTCTCGGATGCGAGCACAGCACTTCAACGACCACCTTTACAGTCCCTGTCGATCCTGCAGAGGAAGCACATCTGGCCCTGTACGATCAACAGAGCCCTACATTCGAGGGCAAGGTCGCGTTCAGTGCCTTTGACTGCGATCGCATCGACCGCGTGATTCTAGAGCCTGGTCAGACCCGAACATTGACGTTCGAGATCTTGCCAAAGCAAGAGGGGCAGATCAAAGTGATGGGTCTGCACTGCAACGTGGAGGGACAAGTACACGCCTACAAGGATATTATCAAGAAGGGCAAACGGTTGAACACGACTAAAGAGCAGATGATGTCGCAGGTGTATGAGGAAGACAAGAGTCTTGTGATCTTGGTCGCACCTGAGATGCCGTTACTGGATGTCGAGTTCCATTCCTCTCCAGAAATGTTGCTTTCGGGAGAGGTGTGTGAACTGTCTTTGGAGATTAAGAACAGAGGCAAGAAGGGACTTAAGAATCTGACGGTGCGGATGAGTCACCCGACATTCTTTTGTATTGGAGAAAAGAAGGACGACGGGGACCTCGGCTTGTACAGTAAGTGATTACCATTTATTTCCTCAAGATCGTCCGAAATAGGTGGCTGGCGACTAATGTCGCTTTCCTTTCGTCCATGTATCTATGTATCTAGATAAAGGAGAGAGTAATATGGCGACGGAGACTATTCAAGTCGACAACTCCTTGCAACTCAGCGCGACGCAGAGGATTCTGGGTGTCGTACTAGCTCCAGGTGAGAGCATCAAGATCCCCAGTTGGCTGCGTGGAGAAAAGATTGGCAAGCACAACTTCTTGTTTGTGTTTTCTTACGAGTCGGAGCAACATGACTCGGCGATGGGCGTCAGGACTCTTCGGCACTCAGTCGCAGCACAGGTCTTGCCATCGCTAAAGATTAACGCCTTCACGAGACCGAGTACCAAGGGCCTTAATGAATTTATCTTGGGAATCGAGGTAACACATCCTGATGGCTACCTTGTCAAAAATGCGTCATGCCTCTGGTGCTGATTGCCAATATTCACAATGAATTATATTCCGCTCTTCTTTTTTTATTAGACGGAGAACCTTCAAACGGTTCCCAACTTTGAATTCCTCCAAATCTCGTCCATGAGTGCTTCTTGGACTATTGAGGCGGTAGACAAGTCAGAGTGAGTGATTCGTTATGGAGAGTGTCAGGGCTTTGTTCAATCGACAGGTAACTTGGATGAAGGTCTAACACCTCTCCCATTTTTTAACGCCTGCAGCGAGTCGGAAGAGTACCGATCCATCGCTCCCAGGCAAACAGTGTTCACGTACTATAGGATCCGCAAGAGTGAACAGGCTGTCGCCCCCGTTGTCACGCCAGAGAGATTTACTGCCAAGGCTCTTGAAAAGTTGGTCATCGGTCAAGAGAAACTCAAGGATGTGCCACCACCTCTGGATCTCCAGCTGTGTCATCTTTCTACTGTATGCTTGCTGCTTTCCTCATCTCGCAACTTTATCATACATTTGATATCTCGAGAGAGAAAAACAAATAGGATTATGCTGACCAAGGCCATTTCATCTTTTCCGGGGTTGGTTGCCTTTTATTATAGACGGGGTCCCATATCAACACTACTTCGCCCGTGCTCAGATACTTTTCTCGGGCCTCCCGACTTGGCTGGCGTCAAGCCTCGCTGACCTCGCAGTTCGTTTCTATCCCTGCAACAATTGATCGTCGACACCTCTTCTCCGTCTACGGAAGCAACGACATTGATCTGGCTTTGTTCTGGAACATCCCCAAGATGAACCGTCGCGGCCACCACTATATCATTGGCATCAACCTAAGCGTTCAGCAGAATCCTTTCCAGCCGATTGATCCTGTTGATGAACTGGATGGCGAGAATGGCGAGACGGAAACTGCCAGAAGAGCACTTTATGAGCAGACAATGAGGGATCAGGCGGCCTTGGTCCAGGCCTTGACGATGAACCCGCATTTCAGGGACGAGAGTCCAGTCAAGATCTCGATGCGGTCTGAAGATGCTGTAAAGCACAATTTTGGCCAGAAGAGGTAAAGCGTCTTATTCATGACCATGATTGTCAGAAGCAGTTCATCTCCTCTATGCGAACTACTTTCTTACTCTTTTTTTTTTATTTCTTTTCTAATTTAATTTTCTTTCTTATGACATAGACTCTGTAGCACGTCTGTCAAGGTCGTGATCAAGAATTGTTCCTGGAACAAACACATTGCTTATACACTTGAGATGCTCTCCAGCAAGGACCCCATGGTCCCTCAAAATCCCCCCGGTGTTGTCGACAATAACCCACATCAGCCATCGCAGGGAAGTAGCGGCAGCAACGCAGCTGCAGCTGCAGCTATTCTGGACTCGACCAACCCACATATGAACGCGCATCCATTCTTCTGGTCCGGACCCACGTTCAGTACCGGATACCTAGAACCATTGGCCGAGGTCGAAATCGAGCTTGTGGCGTGCTTTACGCAGTACGGCGTCTATGACATCAACCGATGGCGGTTGGCAGTGCAGGTCGTGAAGGCGCTTCGGAAAAAGAACGTGGCAACAGCGGCGACTAATAAGAGCAGCAACAACAAAGCCGGTGGAAGCAATGGCGCTTCGAAATTGGAAGAGGATGCAGAAAAAGAGGAAGAGCAGGCCATGTTGCCGCCTGCGACACCTCAGGGAGTTGGCAAGGGTTTTATGCAGATGCCCAACTTGGCTCATTACATTCAAGTTTCCTAGAGTTGGCTTCAGTTTGATGCGCGACGTGAAATAATAGTAAATAAAAATTCATGCGAAAAGAAAGCAAGTTTGGTGTATATCATCAGTTGTTTCTGTCATTCGAGGAGAAAGTCAGTAAGGGAGGGTTGTTATAATACGTTTATTATTGTCAACCGCAAGTAGTGTCTTAATCTCTCTGCTTTATCTGCGCTTCTTGGAGAGGACCTTCAACTCACGAATGACGGGAATATTGTTGCGGAGACCCTTGAACTGGCACTCTATGGACTCGACCTCCGACAAACCGGCCCTCATTTTTGCCACCGCCTGGGGATCCAAAAAAAAAAAAAAAAAAAAAAAAAAAAAAAAAAAAAAAAAAAAAGAAAGGAAAAAAAAAAGGGCAATACAACTGTCAGTGGCAGTTTTGCGGACACTCTTCAATGTAGCAACCCTGGACTTACTCTCTTGGCTTCAGGTTCATTGACGCGGACCAGGTTTCTAAATTCAACAATGGAATACTCTAGTAGCAGCTCCACCACTTTCTGGTCCAACACAGCTTCAAGCTTGGTATCTGAAATGGACGTCGAGAAGCCCTCGAGGGCCGCTGGATCTCTGGGTGTTTGCCGGTCCACGGGGAGAAGAAAGATCGGAATCGACACCGCCAAGGTTGTTAACGAAAACTTGCCTAACTTGTTCACACGTGCCTATCGCAAGAAAGAACAGACTGTTAGATGAAATGTCTCGATGTAGTAGCGTTAAATGGTCGATGGAGGTATTCTGTTATAGCTGTGTTACCTTGGCTATTACTTCGCGTCCATCCCGCACAGCCTTCTCGACTTGGTACAAGTCTACCTCTGGCACCACATGGACAACCTCTGATAAGCCTCCAAAGTCATCCTCATCATCCATGTCAAACTCTAGCAGAGTTTCTTCCTGTTTAATAGCTTTCAGGGGTGATGGATGTATAAAATCGGCGTCGGTTCTCCTATCCATTCTCGATCCGACCCCAGGCTCTAATTTTATCTTCGTGAGGATGTCTAGCCCTGCTATATCCTTGTCAGGGGTTGAGGGTAGTTGCGTTTCTTCACCATCGCCGTCAGCGTCATCATCAGAGGACAGGTCAATCGCTGCAAAATAGGTTGAGCCTTCTAATTTGCTCGCCTCCATCTTCTCCGCCTTGATCGTGATGGACATGGCGCCTGAGGTTGGAGGTGGCGCGAGATATGCGGAGGGCGAGTCTCGGTCGCCCATATCCTCGCTGTTGCTTTCAAAAATATTGTCCGCATTCGAACGAGTATTAACGTTACCAAGGACTTCTTTCTTAATGTCGAGTAAGAAATCATTGTCCCTCCCATCTTCGCTATTAAGCGTGGTCTCGTCCTTTTTCCTTGGCTTGACCTTATCCTCCAATTCTTCATCGATCCGCTGCGATGTCGAGAAGGACCGAGAGCGCCTTCTGTTTGTATAAAAGTCCTGATCCGACGATTCGTATTCTGGCGTCACCCTTCGCTTCTTGTTTCTACTGTCTGTCTGCTCCTTCCATTGACTTCCTGTCGCCCTCATATCTGAATTACCGCTCTCTATCCCCTCTGATCCATCCTTTTGTTGGTGCTGCTTCATATCCATATCCATTGACAGTTGCGACATGGAGCCCCAGTCCGCATCATTGTCATGCAATCCGTAATCCATATCCATGTCATTGTGGAAATCCCATTGCGGCTCTTGATCCCTTTGCATCTGAAGATACTCATCCTGCTCGTCACCGTAATGTTGGCGATCCGATGCTGGTGGTTGAGGTGGTGGGGATACGAAGTTACGTGCAGGCTTGAACGACCTCCATGGATTGGGCGTGTCCTCGGTCACAGCTGGAGCACGCCAAGTGGTTGGAGTAGTGGATGCAACAGCGTCCTGGGCAGTCACTGCTGCTTGAGGATTCCTCCACACTCCATTGGCCGTGCCCATGCCGTTGATGTTGTTGTTGCTGTTGTTGTTGCTGTTGTTGCCGTTGAAGACTATAGTTGTGGTACTAGCTACCGTAGTGTAGGGTCTCAGAGTCTGCGTTCCAGGCAACGAGGGGCAAGTCGCGGCGGGCATTGCGTCCACAGGTAGACTAGGATGAAAGCGAGCGATAACACAAGTCAGTTTTGATCCATCACGGTCGCACATCTTGCTTCCACCTGGTCTTGGCCTCTGCCCTTACCTAAGACGTTGCTTCATCTGGTTCATAATCGCAAGTCTTCTGGGGTGCTGGTTCATACTTGCGACTTCACCTCCTAGGAGAATAGTGTTGTTGGGATTTAACTGCAGTACTCCATGTCGTACCTCCACGTCCCTGACCCTAATCTATGCAAAAGAAACAGTTGTTACCGACCGCACTTTCTCCCATAGTTCGAAGTAGTCGTCCTTAATTCGAAAAGCCACAATGCAAACCTATGGTCAATCTACCTTCGCTCCAAGTTTCATCTCCATAGCGATACCAAAGATCGGCTCCATCAACATGGCTCGCATCTTACGAACACCGTCTGTCACGTCCAAGATGATCATCCCTCTCGGCAATGCCTTCCCTATTTGGAACCCCCCAGGTTGATCCCCTGCAACACCTAAGCCCTCACAAGACTCGAGCATCTTGAACGAACTAATTCCAATATCTTGGATCTCGAGGATCTGAAGAATGACTCCTCCACCTGTCCGCCCCAACTGAGAGCTGCCAGAGCCAAAGTCGTTGAAGAGGCGCTGTTTATGTGGTGTGGCTATTGAACTGGGCAGGATGGGTTTGGATTCGAGGATACGGAAATCGGTGAGAAGATGCATGTCAAATATAAAAGTGGGGAGATCTTGACTGCGTGCTGAAAAGTTGGATGGGGAGGCATCGAGTTTATGTTTGTAGGCGATGCACTGTCGGGTCCATTCCACCGATGCGTTGACGCCCATGCGCTGGATTGCATTCCGGACGAGGAGATCGTCGTTGGACATGCGACAGTGAGTGTGGGCTATGGATGTAATGAACGAATGATTATGATGAAGAGCCAGGAATGGATCAGTTGCGGCGGCAAAGAAAGACGCGGCATGAGAATGTTGTTTTGTTGATCGGGAGGGTGGGGGGTGTAGAAACGCGCCTGTTTTTTAATATATCCAAAAATGGTGGCGTTTCTCAGGGCCTGCCTGCAACTCTTCGACCCGTCGCGTTCTCGCGGGTGATCACTGTCTCGCAAACTCACACACCGAACACACACATTCACACATGACGAACAGAGTCTTTGTCACCGTGGGATCCACACAGTTCGACAAACTCATCGCCGTGGTCTCGTCGCCAGCACTGCTGCAGCTGCTGCATTCACTCAACTACACCCATCTCACCATTCAACATGGCCAGAGTCCAATCACCACCCCATCCTCCACAGACTCATCAGGAATAAAAATTAATACGTACAAATATAAACCCTCTCTACGCAAGGATATGGAAGGTGCGAATCTGGTCATTAGCCACGCCGGTAAGCAACTCCCTCTTCTCCCGCTATATGACTTCACTGTTTTTGTCCTTCTTGCACTTGCACTATAACCACTCAACATCGCAAATTAGGTTCGGGATCCATCCTTGAAGCCCTACGCCTAAAGAAGAAACTCATCGTCGTTGTGAACGAAGACTTGATGGATAACCACCAGCTCGAACTCGGATCTGCGCTTCACGAGCAAGGCTATCTCGTCTGCTGCAATGTTTCGTGAGTCCACCATCTTTTTGCACCCCTTTCTTTTTTCATGGGCAAAAAATTACTATTTCAGTTTCACGTTTTTTTTTTCCTCAACTCTGCATGCCTTATATGATAACTCTTTAAATCTAGCGACCTCGAAAGTGTGCTCAAGGCAAAAGAGTACGATTCTCTAGCACCGTTCCCACAACCGGATCCGACGCGCTTTTCTAATTTCTTGGACTCGCGAATGGGTCTATGACACTTTGAAGAAATAAAATAACCGTAGAAAAAAAACAGGCATTTTTATATTTCTTTGCAATGCATAAGAAAACAAGCATTGACAAAAGTATGATGTCGAAATCACTCTATGAAAGAAACTTTGTCGTCCCAGGCGCACTCACGTTTAAACTTCCTCATCCATGCCTTGGCTCTCTCGGCTTTGTCAGCCTGAGCCGGGAGAGCCGGGAGGGGTCGCTCATGAGGATGGGGGGACTGATGCTGAAGCTGAACCAGCGGCAACTCTTGTTTCCATCGCGGCACAGCAGCATTACCAAGAGCTACTCGCTCGTCAAATCGGGCGCGGAGAGTAGCAGACAGACCCGTCGACCTTGACCCAGGCTGCTTATCTTCTTTCTCCTGGTTTTGTTGCTGTTGCTGCGGCTGTTGCCGCGTTGGCAGCACATGGAGCATTTGCAATTGTTGTCGGATCTTGGTTCCTGGCGACTGTTTGCGATACTCCCTTGAAATTCGTCTTACCAGATGCCACTTCCCGTACTCCCCCTCCTCTCCTTCTTGGCGACTCGGATTAACATCGACCATGCTGCCACTACTTCCTCCACTTTTGCCCTCGCTTATCTCTTGACCCAGGCCCTGTTCACGAACACCAACCTCATCCTGCAATGGAGGATCTTCTGGATTTTTGTCCTGGTAATGCACTAACAAGAACATTGTCAACAACTCATCCTTGACTCTTCGCATATCACCACTCCTCACCCCTTCCCTGGCTTCATTTTTCACGTTCTCCGGCTGGACACCTCGTAAAAACGCCTTGAAATCATCTAGCTCCAACATCTCGACCGCCATCGTCCAGAGCTCTCTGTGATCACCCGCGTGCGCAATAGCTCGTTGCTTAATATCCTCGAGTCGATAACGCTCTGTGAAGCGGAGCACCGAAGGCCATGTCTCGATGTTCAATTCGAGGCACTCAAAAATCCGATCTCCAAGAAAATTGACTAAACTGGGGACACCGTAAATGTAAGCGATACGAAAGACGGGCAATAAGTCAACCTCTCGTATCTGCAAAGGGCTCAATATTCCGTAGAGGATTTGAAGAAAAACTCCGAAATGGTGGGACTTGTAGCCAGAGCTTCGTTCTGTGGCAACGAACGTGACAGAGAAACTGCTGCCCTGTGTGGAGCTGGATGTGGGGAACAGGTTGTCTGATCTCGATCTCGTTGCGGGTTCGTGCTGCGAGAAAACTGATAGACCACTGTTGCCTTGCCTTATATGTTCTCTTGCTCCTTGGCTAAGATCGGCAGTAGCAGCTGCAGAGCCGTTGTTCTGCAGACGCGAGGAGCCATCCCCGTTGCCCCCATAGTACACACCAGTATCATCCTCTCTACCATTTGTCATCGTTTGGCCCTGGTCTCCATCCGTAATTCGTTCCAAATCTAGACCCATTCGCTGCTTAGCGGTGTCCCGTGTCACTTCCCGCGATTCGTCGCGTATGGTCGCACTCGGGTCACCCTCCGCAGGAGTGACCGGGAACCGACGAGCGTGTTCCAGCGTGATTGACGCGCACGAGCAGTCCAACACCTTAATCTCGGCTGTCGGCTCCTGAGTCCTCGCCACCTCAAAGAGCTCTCGAAAGTAACTGCATTGTTCTGCAAGCACACCTCGATGCATGTGAAACGTAGCCTCGTCGACAGTGAGGCGTATATCCGAGTAAAGGGGGTTATTGAACAGTCTACGGAGAAGCGTCGCTGGGTCGACCGTGGCATTCGAGACAAATGACTGCCGAGTATTAGTAGCGATAGTAGGGGCGGGGCCAGATCTCCTGTCGCGAGACGACGTGGCTGCTTGTGTGCCCTGCTGACCCATGTAGCCAGGTAAAGCTTCGTTCTCGCCAGGGTGATAATTCGTGGAAGAGACCGAACAAGTAGCCGATGTACGCGTTGGCGAGGAAGGGAAAGAGCATGAGGGCGCAGAAGAATCCAGATCAAAAGACTGATCGCCGTCCTCTCGGTGCTTCTCTGATACCACAGGGTCGGACACCGTCGCCATTGTGGACATGTTGGCATCAAGATTAAGACCACTCCCTGCATAGTTACTAATCTTGCAGGAAGAACCTCTCGACAGGCCCGTGTCGTTTTCCATCAAAGACATAGCGGAGGTCGGCTTGATGACATTGATTGAAGATGTCGCCCACGGTCTTGATACCTCTTCTTGTGCTACAGGGGGTCGTGGACGTGGACGCGGAGCCGGTGTGAGCCCACTCTGCTCCGTTATTGCAAGCTCCGCGGAGTATGATTGCCGCGGGACGTCGTCTGCCGACGGACAAGAGACATTCACAGTCTCCGCACGACCGGACGAGACCCTACAAATTTGGAAGGGCTCAGAATCGAGCGAATCATTCACTTTTGAGCGCTGAATATCAAAAGCCATGGCGTTTGCAATGACTTGTTCAAGATGTATTCTGGGTGAATCCACTGGTGGATTTTCGTGACTGAGAAGAAGGATCGAGGACGAGGAAAGCGGGGGATTGGAGGAACCATTTGGAGTTTGAACCGGTTTCTTTTCCCTCTTGTCCTTGTTTCTCTTCAACGGCTCTTCTGAACTCATGGAGGAACGAACAGAGTGTGGGTGGCCGGAATGGTTTTGCCGCTTGTCTATTTTCAGAAGAGTGTCTATTTTTGAGATGAGGGAATAGAACACATCGCTATCCGTCAGGAAACGTGGCAGCATTTTGCCATAGAACATCCGCGTTGGTTTAGTGCACCCGTACCGTTAGAGCAGCGGCGAAAAGACCAGGGCTTAATTGGCATTGTCAAGATGTGTGGGAGAAGGGTACTAAAAAACAAAACGATGTGAGTGTTGATGAAAGAAAGTGTGAAGGTTGCCAGTCGGGCGCCCCGCGCCCTTATTGACATATAAATGGTAATATACAGACATCTGCTCAAGTAGAACTCCATTCTTCTTCTCGGATATGCAAATGAATGATGGCGGCGAATGTCCGAGCAAACATCAGCGCGCGACTTTTGATCGGGGGGTTTTTTTTAGCCATGTCGTAAAATGTACTATGCATCTTGTGTTTATTTTCGCTTGTGGGACTCATAAAGTCAGGTATGATATGATATGCGAGGATGTCAAAAGACAAAATATGGAGTCCAGGTCCAAAACGTGAAAACTGAGGTGACACTTTTACTCGGCGAGATTCTTCATCACCAACATCCATCATCTACTCAGTCTCATCATCGTCATGCACTGATACTGCCGAGAGATCAGTCGCCACCAAAGAAAGGGCTGCTGCATCGGCTGCTGCCTTTTCTGTCTCTGCTGATTCTCTGAGTGCCCTGACAAGGTCTGGTTGCTCCTTGTAGGTATATACTTTTACAATTCCATCTGGATGGTTGGTGCAAACAGATCGAGCAAATATGCGTCAGTAAAAGTGGGCATAGGACCAGGCTACAAATAGCAAAGACAAAGGACATGAGACATCAATTAACCTACCATCTGCACTTGTCAGGAGCAAAGGTCGAGTTGGGTGGAAGATGATATCACGCACCTCCACATCTATCATTACAGGGACATAGTATATATGTTAGTGACATTCTGAAATTTGGGCGAATAAATGTTTAGCCACACACCATCCGCGGAACTACAGATTAGCCACACACCATCGTGATCCTTGAGAATCCCTGTTACTTGTCCAGTCTTCAAATTGTAAATAAAGACCTCGCCTGTGCAGGTCGGTGCCATCAGGTATCTGCCATTGGAGGCGATTTTTATGAGCCAGGCATTCGAAAAGTATCTATCGCGTGCGTTAAGTAAATAGCAAGTTAGGTATTATGTATGGCATGGCGCAATGAGCAACACCAACAACAAATCTCGCACTAGACTTACTCCTCATCCTGGAATCGTTTGACTTCTGTCAAATACCACTTGCCACCTTTTGTATCGGGATAGACCAACTTGTGGAGCGTGCAAGAGTTGTAATCCTTGGCTGTTGCATTGAAATGTTTTTTTTTAAAGCAGTGGTTGTAAGTGACTTGGTCTTATCTCTCATGCTCAAGGACACCGTCACTTCATAGTCAAAGAACCCACCGATCATTCGCTCTTCTGAATCAAGCAATTCTACACCTCGCGAAATAAAGTATGCAAACAGCTGTGGTCTTGGTGCTGGAGCACGCTCTTCAGCTTTCATCTTGCCCTTCCTGGTGCGTGATTCTGTCAGCTCTTCTTCATCTGCAGTGGCAGGCGCCTCCTCAGGGATAGGTGAGGGCATAGGGAAATCAGCAGCTTGGATGAACTTGCCACAGTCGCAGTACGAGGAATACATATTCTCGAAGGTTTGCAACAACTATGATAGAAGCGAATGACTGTGTTAGATGCTACGATATGGCAATTTTGCTAAAATCAGAGCTCCAGCGCGTTTTCACTTACAGCCGCATTCTCAAAGTCATAGAGACGCAGGTTCTCGTCCGCTGCGGCGAGGAAGTATTTATTGCCCGTATTGGGGACGAACGAGACCGTGAAAGCCATGCAGGTGATGCCATCCGCCATCTGAACCATTGATTCCAGACTCCTACGTTTTTTTTCAAAAAAAAATATTAGCAATGGGACATATCATAGCCACGAGTACCAGCTGTGTTGACTAACCTCCAGTCAGAGCCCATGTGCCACTTGTTCAAGTAGCCATCCTGACTTCCACTAAGGAAATAGTTTTCGCCCTTGAACTGGACTCTCTTGACACACAGCAGCTCTTCGGTGTGACCCTCAAGTGTGACAACGACCTCGCCAGTTAAAACATCAAACAGTTTAAGTGGGCATGGTAGGATGTTGTTGTCATCATCTGCCTCTGACCAGTTGTTTCTGTCCTTGCGCTTGCCACCAGCGAGGACTAACGTTTGATCGGGCACAAATGTTCCTACATAGAACTCGTCGATGTGCTCCTCCTATAAAAATACAGGTTCCAGACAGATTTTAGTGGTAACTCTGGTTATGACTGCAAGTGCAGTAGACACTTCAAGTAATATCGCGTCCACAGAGAAAACAGGGCACTACCCACCTTTGCATCTCGCAGTGTCGTCAGAAGAGAGTAGTCATCTAGACTCCAGATTCTCACAGAACCGAGATTGCAGAATGTCGCAAGCATGGATCCGTCGGGAGAAAGAGCCATACCGGTAATAGGTGCCTGGTCCTGAATGTTACAGTCAACCAGCTGAAGAGGGTGATCGTCGCTGATTTTACCAATCATACCAGACCTGCTCTCAGCGTGGTGTTTCCAGTAGCTGTCAGGGTACTGGCGCGCAAGGCCATAGACGTAGCTTGGATCAAAGTCAAGAGGGTCCTCTGGCTTCACATACGGTACTTTAGGTTTAGGGACACGTTTGAACTTGGAAACGATGGTTTCTGATGGGCCGGCATTGTCTTCATCTTCGCTGAACGCCGACCTTGACGGTTTCTTGGCCGTCTTTCTTGGGGCCGAGACAGTGGCACCCTCCTCCTCCTTCACCGCCTTCGCGGCCTTGCCGGTCTTTGGTTTTGAGACTGGTTTCTTTTTGGTCTTGACTTCCTTCTGCAAGAGCTCGTCGGTGTCCATCTCGGTGTCCTCATCAAACGGCACCTTTGCCTTGCGTTTACGAATAGGGCGACCATCCTCGGTGTATTCAACGTCCGAGTGAGCAGGGGCATCCACACTTTCAATGTCAATTGCCTCCTCGCTAGACGCGTTCAGAGACGAAGCGCTGTTTTTGGCGAGACTCTCGTCATTCTCCTTGCCTCGCGGTGAGGACCCGTTCGCGAGAGTGGCCAGGGCGCGTTTCTGAGGGGACGTTACGGGAGCGGAACCGTTCTGCTCGGTGTTGGTGTCGGCGGGCGCGAGTGGCTCTGTCGGCTAGGGAGAAAAAGACGGGAAGGGGGACCGGAAAGTTGGGATCCTGGACGTTAGTATGTTGTGGGCAACATTTTTTTTTCTGGTGTGTGGAGACGCGTCTCGTTTTTTGCCCTCTAGTGCGACTAGGGTCTAATCTAGTGCCCTGGTCATGCTCTCTGGGGAAGCATGTTTTGTATGAAGAAATAGAGCGGACGATGGGAGTGGAGGTAATAGGGCGATTTCATGGTCCAGGAGCATTGTAGGGATAGGAAAGAGCGCAGGGGGAGTGTTCTGGCCTTTGGCATATGCATCCGGGACCATATGGGAACTTTGAAGATTGTTGTATGAAGTTTTCTATTCGTGGTCTGGCTCATGGCGCGATAGTGCAGAGGTGTTTTTGCTATGAAGGAAAGGAGATCCTACCGCAAGAGTCATGATGGGGGATTATATCGACTTGTATCGATGTTCCGGAGGAGGAGAATCGAGCAAGAGGGTCAGAAACACAGTATGGACGCCCGCAAGGATGTGGGATTCTGAATGGCGAATGAGTAGATGAGACTCTTTTGACCTGATGAGAGCGGTGGAGTTCCTCGCTTGTTTTGAATAAAAAAACGCGTTGTGTGTGCCATGGATGGGCCGTGACTGTGTTGCCAACGTGACGCAGCCTAGCCGTGCCTGGCTGTGCCTGAAAATCTACCCCAGAAGCAGACCCTGTCTGAGTATGTTGGCGTGTGTGTGTGAGGGGGAGCAACCTCCTCGGACTTTTCTTTTTTTCTCTCTCCCTCTCTCTCTCCCTCTCTCTGTCTGTCCTCGTTGTTCTGAGGAACTTGCTTCAGATCATGTCTTTGAGCACAATCGCCCTTGGAGCGGCTCCAGGACGAGACAAGTCTGAACGTTTGACATGGCGAGAGAGCTATGGGGCCATGACAATCTAATACAGGAGTATGGCAATAGGAGTTATGGACGAGATGTGGTTTATGAATGACTTGTAGCACAACAAGTAACCTGTGGTGCCAACGCGTGCTGTCGGTCGCTCTCTGAATACAACACAGGTGTTCTTTTGATCTCCATTGAAAGAAAGACGCTCTGTCCTGGATACCTGACCATGATCTCACATGCAAACCATCGTAGCAAACAGCTCACCTGCCAGTGCTTCAGCAACGATACAACTTGAGTATGCAGAGCGACTGCGCTTTCAGCACCGCAGGAGAGGACGCGGATTCCTCCTTACTCTTCATACAGACCCTGGCAACGGAGCTAGACTCACTTGCAAATTAGGTTTTATTTATTAACGGTCGTTGGTTCGTCCCAGGGGCCGAATCCCGGCCTGAGACTCGTTGCCGGGGGACCCCATTGATCCATTTACACTGACGGTCATGCCTCTTAGCTACTATACACATCCTCAGAGGACTCTTGGGAGGGGCTAGTGTAGTGGGCTAGTCTCGCTCTTATTTGTGCAAACATGCTTTGGCCGTCCCTTGGGTCTTGGTCGTTGGGTGCGATGACTGGGTGCTCTTGCGTGAGCTCTTTTATTTCTAAGGTGCTACCTTATTTCTCGCGCTTCGCTCCTCTCATCCTTCTTTCTTCTTTCATCCCTTGACCTACTCCATTTCCTCGCCCACCACCGTCGCTTCCTGTCAGATCTCGCTTCATCCGTGCCCCCTCATCTCTCGACTAGCAGACCTGACTGTTGTGTGTGACCGAAAGAGTGAATATACCCTCCTCCCTCGCCGCTACTCCACACCGCCCTCCACTTCGCCATCATCTCTGCCATGTACGCCGCTGACGAGAGCTCCCCTCTGTCAAAGTACAGAGAACTGACCCCTATCCAGCCTGCACGAGACCTGGCGCCGACCAATGCCTCGGGCGTGCTGAAGCATGGCTATATCTCCGTCAAGGAAGAGGGCCTCAAGGCCTTTATCTGGTCAAAGAGATACATGACCCTGCGTGAACTCACCCTGAGCTTCCACAGGAACGAGGTGCGTAACAAACCAAAGTCACCAGTCAAGAAGAGTCTGCTGTTGATGTGGACCACAGGTGGCGCTCGTGGATGGCATTGAAAAGAACCACACCATTGTTCATCATCCCTGCACAAGGTTTTTGTTTTGTGTTTGAGTGGTTTCAGACCCCACTCTGCTGCCATCATCTACTACTCTCCTTCCCCGGATCGCAAGTGACGGGCGTTGGTGTGTGTGAGAGAGAGGGGGGGCCATTCCAGCTGTACTCTGTGGATGAATGCCATGTCCTAGGATGAATGGAGCGGGATGCGCTGTTTCCTTTGTGTTCGTTTTCCGTCTTGGGTCAAGACGCGCGCACTCTGCCTGGACAAGGACCCATTCTAACTCTTTAGCTCGTCTTTTTTTTCCCAACTAAAATGCGTCGTGCCTCCCCTCTCCTGCCGTGCTATTTCTGCCTCCCTGATCCTGAATCCTGGCCTTGCCTCTCTTGGTTCTAGTCGACTCCTCAGGCCGTGGTCCTGATCTTCCTCAAGGACATCACCGCCGTGACCCGCACAGATCTGAAGGCCTACTGCTTCGAACTTGTCACTAAGGACAGGAGCTACTTCCTGTCCTGCAAGAACGATGAGGAGCTGTACTCGTGGATGCATGAGATCTACTCGCGCTCGCCCCTCATGGGGGTCTCAAACCCTACCAACTTTGTGCACAAGGTCCATGTGGGCTTTGATCCCAACACTGGCAACTTTACGGTATGCGCTGCGTCACACAAGGGCCTCGGTCCATTTCCATGCAGGTGGAGGAAGAGACGTGGCCTAGTCTGTGAACAATCCCAGTAGTAACTCATCGCTCATTTTTTTTTGCCTCTCGTTCTTCTTTGCGAAACTTTCAGGGCTTGCCAGAGACATGGACAAAGCTGCTCACTGGATCTGCCATTACAAAGGAGGATTATGCCAACAATCCCCAGGCTGTGCTTGAGGTCCTGGAGTTCTACACCGATCAAACAAAGAGAAACGAGGAAGAGTATGGCACGGCCTCGCTGGTGCCTGGCTCCCTCCCTCTTGTGCCTACTGACTCGGAAGGTGACCGGTGGGCCAACCTCATGCCAAAGCAGGCCTCGCCTCCCTCTAGCCGACCAGAGCGTCCTCAGCGTCCAGATCGACCTGAAGATCGACCCTCTATCCCTGAGCGCTCGATCAGTACTGACATTGTCCCTGTTACTCAGAGGATGTCAAGCCTGGGTATCTATGAAGAAAGGGTATGCCATTGTCGCAAGGGGGTTCCGCTCTGTCCAAGTGCTCTCTTATGAGGTTTATTTTCAGATCTGAGCATAGAGTCAATGTCTGCATATAACTCACTTCTGTCTTTTTCTCATTTGGATGCCACAGGGCAACCAACAAGGAGGCGCGCGGCCTGCTGTTGCACAAAGGGACTACGCCCCACCCTCACCCACGGTAGGTGAAAGACATGTTGTGGTTGCCTATGCGGTAATCTCCTTTGAGGGCTCCAATCCTAAAGACTTTTTTCGTACACTAATGCACTACATTATCGTTTACGCTTATGGAATTACTAGTTCTCCCCTCCTCTGTCAAGCTCGCCTTCAAGCAAGTACAGCAATCCAGCTCCCAAACCCCCAGGACAGCAGCCGCCCTCACCTTCATCATCACCTGCCAGTCTCCGCCAGCAGAGCCCATATGGGCAACCCCCTCGGAGCAACACTGCGCCAATTACTGTCAAACACCCTGCCGATAATAAACCACCAGTGGCCGCTCGGCCTGCTGTGGCGGATGCTGCGGCTGCGTTGAATGGATCGAGCGCGCCCAAGGTTGTTGTGGAGCGTCGAATCTCGACCATGACTGAGGCTGAGATCATGGAGAAGTTGCGAAGCGTTGTCTCATCAGGCGACCCAAGCACGTTGTATAGCAAGATCAAGAAAGTTGGTCAGGGGTAAGCAGAGACATTGTCGTTTTGACTGATTCATCTTGGAAGGACATGCTCATGTTATGTGCTTTGCTGACATGTTCCTGTAATGACTTTGGTACTCTAGTGCCTCTGGATCCGTCTATGTTGCCAAGCATCTTACAACCAACACCAAGGTGGCCATTAAGCAGATGGATCTTTCCATGCAGCCAAGGAAAGAGTTGGTGGTGAATGAGATTTTGGTCATGAAGGAGTCGACCAACCCCAACATTGTCAACTATCTCGACTCGTTCTTGGTCAAGGGCCAGGAATTGTGGGTCGTCATGGAGTACATGGAGGGTGGAGCACTGACAGATGTTATTGATAACAACAAGTTGACAGAAAATCAGATTGCATGCATCTGCTTTGAGGTAAGAATGAATGCCTTTTTGTTATTTCCGTTTAGTCGTCCTCTTGAACAAAGATCAAAAGATATTCATGACCGCGCCTCTCTCTTTTCCCCCTCTTTTGTTTGTGCCTCATAGACTTGCAAGGGTCTCCAGCATCTGCACAGCCAGAACATTATTCACAGAGATATCAAGTCAGACAATGTTCTCATGGATTCATACGGACATGTCAAGATTAGTAAGTGATCTTATGTCGTTTTATAACCTGCGATATTGTTGCAGACAAAGTGAGGTTTTTGTAGCTTTGCTCTAACCACAATGTCAATTTTTTACCTATAGCTGATTTCGGTTTCTGTGCCAAGCTGACGGATCAAAAGAACAAGCGTGCCACGATGGTCGGAACACCGTACTGGATGGCACCCGAGGTTGTGAAGCAGAAGGAGTATGGCGCCAAGGTTGATATCTGGTCTCTGGGTATCATGGCCATTGAGATGATTGAGCAAGAGCCCCCATACCTGGACGAGGAGCCTCTCAAGGCATTGTACTTGATTGCTACAAATGGAACACCTACGCTCAAGAAGCCCGAGACGCTGAGCTCAGAGTTGAAGAACTTTTTGGCTGTCTGCTTGTGTGTTGATGTTAAGAGTCGTGCCAGTTCGAGGGAGCTGTTGGATGTAAGTTTCTGATCTGTGACAAAGAGTTTTTATCGCGTGCTGACTGCTCGTAATAGTTGTCTAATGTTTTTTTTCCCCCTTCCCTTCCCTTCCCTTCTTCTTATAGCACGAGTTCTTAAGACGGGCAGGGCCTATTCATACTCTCCGACCCCTGTTCGACTTCAAGAGAAATGGATAAATTGGGCCATTTTTTAAAATAAAAATAAAAAGGGAGCATCTGTCGCATGGAGCTTATAGACGGAAAACTCTTATGGGGCGAGCCATTTCTCTGTCTCGACAATGCTCTACAGAGAAATAAAATTATACAAAATGGATATTCCTATAGCAAAAAAAAGGACTTTCTTTTGTTCATGATCTACTCCCGCCTTCTACGGGGCCATTTATTTCTTCTTCTCGACTTCAAATCCATTCTTGATCCAACCATCGAAACCTTCGTTCAGACTCCAGACTCTCGGTTTATCCTTATTCTCCGCGACATCATTGTCGTCGTCAATGTTGCCATACCCTAATCTCACCAAAGACTCTGCTGCCAGAACAGATCTCATTCCTCCAGCGCAATACACCACCACGTCTCTTGGATCGGTCTGTTTCAAAAACTTGCCTACATCTCTCTCAAGAATACCTCGGGGCAAGACAATTGCACCGGGGATCGTACCCGTGGCCTCGATTTCATGTCGTTCACGGACATCGATGACCTGTGGAGGAGGTGAACGTGAAGGAGTCTCGGAAGAGGAATTGGAATTGGACGCGATGGCGTGGAGGTCTTTGGGAGAGATATGGTGGATTTGTTTGTTGGTGTTCTTGATCTCCTGTACAAGGGCTGGGAAGGACTTTTGGTGAAGCGCAGACTGTTGATGGATAAAAGGGATATTTAGTGAGTGCTGCTTTTTTTTTTTA
>MU617074.1:0-24407 GCA_025201705.1 Dissophora ornata
AGGTTTTTTATTAAGGCGAAAAACTACTTTCCAAAAAAAATGCACAAGTTGAAACAAAACCGCAACAAAATGCTTTGAGGAAAGGGTCAATGAAAAGAAATAAAAGAATGACGATGGGGAGAGGGGAGGGGGAAAGAGACGATAAAATATTTCGACTAAATAACGGGGGGGGTGGGGGAGAGCAGGGCCAGACCATCATGATCAACCCCGCACTTTGTGGTTTTCTAGACATATTTCTTCATCTCCATTTTTAGGCACGGGCAAGGGCCCTCTTGACCGATGCCACGAGCTTCGCATCGAGCTTAACCATGATGTTGTCGATCAAAATGTCGGCGTGCAAACCAAGGTAGACATTCACTGGGAGAGTGACAGCGTTAAGGACTTTGACGCGAGCGCAAACCCTGGCCATAACTGTAGCATCCACACCAACAACGATGGCCCTGACGCGGGCAGCGATCATTTTACGAACATCAGCAACAATGACATCGACATTGACATTGACATTGCCTCTGACGTGGGCAGAAACGCGATCGGCAATAGCCTTTCTGAAACTCTGGTTGATGTTGCGGCCGATGAGAACATTGATGTAGGCCAGAGCCTCAACTATGAAGAAGAGAAAAAGGTAACCAAGTCGTTTTAGTATCTGCGCATACAGCAAAAAAAAAAAAAAGCATAGTCGTGCTGCCATAGATGGAGTACTTACCACGGACGTTAGCATCGACGCCGACAAGTCCGGCGACATTGAGTTTGCGGATTTTGGCCACGACTTCGGCTTGAACAATGGCATCCAATTGGACGTGGATGCCGGCCACAATATCGGCGACCACATCAAGAATAACTTTGACGTCGACAGTAGCGCGTTTCGACAACGCTCTTCCAGTGAGACCCTTCGTGAGTTCATCGACCACGTTACCAGGAGCCGACACTCCACCAACACCCCTATTTGATCCAAGGATGTTGCGCTTTGCCTTGACTGCACTAGTGCCGACAGTACCATCGAGGCCACGCTTAACTGATGTGCCAGAAAGATCAGCTACGTTCAAAAGGGAAGTGACAGCTTCCGCTGACTTGGTGACATCTCTCAGTCCACCGGTGGCCTGAGCCATGGCGACGATAGCGGACAATGCAAGGATAACGGATGTGACCTTCATGTTGTATATGTTTGTTTTTGAGAGGAGGTGGAGCGACGTAGGAGTACCGCGGTTTGGAAAGTTTGATAGGAAAGAGTGGGTGTAGGAGTAGTGAGGTGGAACCAGATGTGAGTTTTGCTGAAAGGATAATGAAAAAATAGGAAAGAGAGTAGACGGTAGGTTACCATCCTGGTATTTATACAACGGTTTTTTTTTCCCCCTCTTTCAGTCTCCGGCTCCTTGTCTATATCATTTCAGTACCATTTACGATAACCATTCTCAGGGAACTCGGGAGCCACAACTGTGCAAGTTGGACGCGATGAGCGTGGAATAGTCTAGTCAGCTATAAAAAAAAACCTTAATTCAGAGCCAGGAGTTGTGCACGGAGTGGAACACTATGTCCTGGCGTCAATCGTTATCCCCCCAAGCCTGCGTCCTGCTGTAAAGACCAAAAAAAAAATAAAGGTGTGACAAGAAGAAAGGGGAGATGCGGAGAAGGCATGCGGTTGGAAGGGGAGAGGACCTGAATGTACGACCCAAGGGAGGAAGGAGATGAGAATAAAATAAACTGCTTGTCAAGCTCTCAAGGCGCACGTTTGTTGCCTTTCGTCGCTTGGTCCCTCCCTTCTTTCCTGCAGCTCTTCCTCTCTCGAGGGGGGGGTTGACAGAGATCCAGAAGTTTCCTTTCTAATCGCATGTTGAACATGCAGACTCCTTCATTCTGCCTCCACTTCCGTCCGCCGTTATGTCCTGAAATTTTTATATTGTAGGCGGCAGATCGCCCCTCCAGGACTCTTTTTTTTTTTTTTTTTTTTTTCAAGGGCGGTTGAGATGTGCTTTGCCGGATCGCTTCTTGAAAAAAAAAAACAGGTAGATCGCCTATAGCACATATCTCTCGCATTCTTACAAGAAAGCCCATTGGAATCAGTCCATCTCAGAGGCATACACATTTCCTCAAAGCAATATCCCAAACTTCGGCAAGATGGACCGTCCTTTTTTCTTAGTTTCATCTCGTATCTTACTTCACTCTGCCCTGACTTCCTTATCCATATTTGTTCTGTGATACTACCGCCACCAGGTTCCTCCCCCCCCCCTTCCTCACAAAGGGTCTATTCTTTTTTTCTGCTGAATGAAGGAAGACGCCACAATACCCCTCCTGATTGTCACGTAAATCTCATTTTTTTTGCAAGCAAAAGCTGACCCGGTGTTGCTAAAGCAATTCCATTTGTCCGACGAGAAAGATATATTCACAATGTCGTTGAGATAAACTAAACGGAGTCGGGCACGATAGTCGCTCATACATTGAAGAGTTGATAAGAGAACCCAGGAGGCGTTTAGAGCTTTAGATTAGAGAAGACCCATAAAATACCGACCCTGGTTCGCGAGATGTGGGTTCGTTCCGGATGTCTCGTCGTATTTGAATCTCCAGACGACTATGAACGCTATTACATTATGCTAAGGAACAAAGGACGCGTCTGGTATTACTCCAACAGTGCTGGAGCAGCTGTTGTAGTGTGTGGACAACTCTCGAGATATGCAATCTTTTTTTATCCCCTCCCCCCTCTTATACCCCCTCAATTCCTACCCTTTCACTTTGCGTGGCCCATGTCCATGCTCACTCGAAAAAAAAACGACGGTTATAATTTACCTCCTGCTTCGTTCTACGAACTCCATGTACAAATCATTACATTCCAAGGGATCATTTTCATATCATCCACTGAAAAGTGTTGTACAACGATGAGAGCAAATTGTCAATCTGCATGTTCCGGGTAAATTCCTAAATTCCTCAAGTACTGAAACGTGAGATATTTTTGTTTTACTAATGATCCCCGACGTCGGTGCACGCAAGGCAGTTGTATTTTTCGTGCTGACAAAAAGGTAAAGAATGCGGGGGGATAAGGAGGAGTACTGTTACAGATAACGGCGCGAGGAAGTGTATTCCTGGCTCTAAGAAGCGATGTGTCAGTCGACCTAGCGATCTATCGTTCTAACGGTGAATCCCATGAAACCCCTTCTATCTGTTATCCAACAGCCACTCCTAAGCGTGGGTGAGCCTCAATCTGGGCACCTTCGCATTAAATAGGAAGGATAAAAGCAATGAAAGCTGAAAAACGTGGTATGGTCTTGAGCGCAGTACGTTTTGCGGCTGAGAATGTGCATATTTTGCCCTACGATCAATAGGCTGCGCGCGCCCATCATCTTTTTTAGGATTTCCGATTGAAAGAGACGCGTCTCATTTTCTTCGTCATTCCTGAAAAAAAAATTGGGTAATTTGGGAACACTTTCCCTAAAGTTATACGCTTGAGTTTATCAAATATTCATTTTCATATTTTTACGCTTTCCGTAATTATTGAAAAAAAAAAAAAAAAACGGAGGCCTGTAATAAACTACGAAGATGGCCCTTCTTCACACGTGCCTTTAGTTTGTCATACGCGCTTTGCTTCTTAACTGTAATGGAAAGGTCAAAATGGGTGCAATGGAGGATCATCCAGTTCCCATTTGCTCCAAAAGAATGGTTTTTTTATGACATTGACATGTTCAAAGTCACCATGAAGACCCCCTGAGCTCCATCCCAGCCTGCGATGAAAGTCAGTCATAAACCTTTTTGGGGCCAATGACTGGTGGCAAGTCTACAGTGGCTAGCGCCATAACAGTTCTGAAAGGAACAAAAAACCTCTTATGTAAGGATGTATGGATGTAAACACACTGCGTCGTGTATTGTATTAATGCGATATTTGAAAAATGAACGGAAATTACCGATGACTATCTGTTATGATCAAGATATGCCATGTGGTTTAAATGAGAAAGAACTGACGTTCTTATTCCTTTGGAGGAGGTGCTCGAGCCTTGTGTAACTTGTGGTGCTTAATCATCAAACTGAACAGCCAGGCTAAACTCATAAATGGAATACAAACGCGGAACGCTGATCTCAACGCCAACATGTACGCATGCAAGATTTGAGCCTCCATCTCCGGGCCAAAGCTAGGTGCCAAGTACGAGTCAGCAATGACCTTTACGATATCAGGGTTGATCGCAATAAGGGGGGCCAAATTGTTCTTGACGCCATTGTTGAAGACTGCTCCTGCAATGGCGACTCCGAAGACAGATCCCGTGGTACGGAAGAATGTCGCATTGGCGGTGGCTACAGCAATATCCTTGGTCTCGACTGCGGACTGGATAGCAAGGAAGGTCGTCTGCATAGCGAGTCCCAATCCGAAACCGTGGATGAACAAGAATCCGATTTCCATGCCGCGCGAAGAGTCTTCCGTTAAGAGCGTCAAGAGTCCAGTACCGGTGGTGGAAAGGGCAAGACCGACCCAGATTAAGGGGCGATACCGTCCCCACTTGGAGACCACGAATCCTGAAGAGATGGAAGTTATCAAGAACCCGATGATCAGGGGCAACATCTGGAGGCCAGAAGCGGTGGCAGTCTGTTGATGAACGATCTGGAAGTACAAGGGCATGTAGAACATAATGGCAAAAAAACCCATGCCGATGCAGAAGCAGGTCAGAAAGACAGCAACATTAGTGCGGTTCTTGAACAGGCGGAAGGGGATGATGGGCTCCGCGGCCTGCTTCCACTCAATCATGCAGAAAATGAAGATGACAACAACCCCAGCACAGAACAGTCCGATGACGATGGGTGAGCTCCAGGCGTAGGTGCTTCCGCCCCAGTTCAGGGGCAAGAGGATCAAAACCAGGCCGATGACCAGCGAAATGGAGCCCAAGAAATCAACGCGCTTGATCTTTTCTCTAAATGAGCTCTTAGTGTAGGGCAAGTGGAGCAGCTTGATGACAGCGACGAGCGTAATGGCACCGACAGGTAAGTTAATGAAGAAAGCCCAGCGCCACGAAGCCTTATCTGCAAAGACACCACCAAGAAGTGGACCGATAATGGAGGAGAACCCGTAGACGGCACCGACAATACCCTGGTATTTGCCACGATCGCGAAGTGAGACGAGGCCGGTAATGATGATCATGACCATGGACATGATGCCACCAGCTCCTGCACCAGCGATACCACGGGCGATGATGATCCAGGTCATGTTCTGGGCGGTACCGCAGAGGGCGGATCCAATCAAGAAGACACTGATGGCGAACATAAAAGTCGCCTTCCTGCCAAAGATGTCACTGAAGCGGCCGTACCTGTGATAGTGACAAATCACAAGGGTATACATGTAAATATCGTTGTACTGTATAGTGTAGATAGTCATGTGATGTAGTTCGTAGTGGGCCACTTACAAAGGCTGAAAGGAGGTGGAAGTCAAGAGGTATGCAGTTCCAACCCATGGGATCTCGCTCAAAGAGTTGAAGTCGTTTGCAATCCTAGCGGTGCAGACAGAGACAATGGTCTGATCCAAGGAGGCCAAGAAAACCCCCAGCATCAATCCAATAAAGACAACGAGGAGCTCCTTTGGAGGCATGTTGACGGTGACCCCGCCCGCAGATGGAGGTTGGTCAGGACCATGGTTACCATCTGCAGGTGCTGCTTTCTCGAGGTCGGACGAAGGGTTGATGGTCGTCGTGGCATCAATCTTCTCTGACCTTTCCTGGGTGATATCCATTGTTGTGGACTCGGAGTGGATGGAGGGAGCGTGTTCCTGATCGCTCATTGTGATGATGGAGGTTGAATATGAAGAATGACAGTGGCGAAGATGAAAAAGAAGGCTTTATATATACATAAGCATCTTTCTCGGGCAAATGCTCATTTTCTTACAGCGTTCACGGATAAACGGATAAACGGATAAAACTTTTGCCAAAAGAAACTATTCACGACTCCAGACGTTGTTCGCTTTGGACAAGGCTGGCCTATTCTTTGATTGTTTTGTTCAACATTTTGGGTTCGGAGTTAATTGTTTAATGTAAATAAGGAAATGATTCCAATGGGGGGGTTTCCAAAGATCGGCTGTTGTGGCCTATTCCGCATTTTGAACGATCCAGACCCTTTCGGAAAAAAAAAAAAAAGGATGCACAAATAGCAAAAAATGTATCACCACATCATTGCTGTACCGCAGTCGATTTTTTTTGCCCCCACCCCCTTCCCCTTTGTCAACCCACCGAACAGACGGCTAGACTGAAAAGAAAGCGATGGTGATCATGTCATTTTCTAATCCTCAAACTTACAGGTGGTCCCACAATTGGCGCAGCAGGGCGTTAATCACACCTGCAAATGTGCAGTCCCATGTCCATCATAAAAAAGGGAGAGTGCTATGCAGGAAAGCACTCGGAGATGACAGCTTTCAAATGCACACAGCGTTTATGCCGTGCAGCCGAGGGCTAGAAAACAGTAATAAACCATGGAGCAACAGGACCATGGCCATACCTTGGAGGGCAGAGTGAGGCGCGGTCCGAGTCGAGGGGGGGGGGGTAGCAGATAAATAGAAAAGATGATGAAAGATCAGGGTGCTGGATATTGGCCAGGGTAATACATGAGGGATTAGCCGGACCAATCACACTCGATTGTATACAGCCTAAGAACATCTCGCTTTCTGGTCCGATTCTTATTTTGTCCGAGCCGGAACGTCGTTGTCATCTCCTGGCGAAATGCGATTACCAGGAATACGTGTAGAGCGCGACACACAAACAGCAGAGAGAAAATAATGAAAACAGAACGGAGGAAGAGAGACAATAGAACGAGGGTGGGAAAGAACATCCTAGGAACGATAATTCAAGATTCGTCTAAAGACCTTATCTTTTAGGTTGTTTGCGGTGCACACTATTTTAGGTATGGTGCCGAGTGACTCAGGACGTGGGAAGGCGCCGCATGGGTAAGGTTTTCTCAACAAAGACCTGGGGGTGACACTTGCATCGTCTAGTCTAGTGACCCACACAAAGACAACAACAAACACACACACCTCCATTCACACACTCACACACTCACACACACACAGCATGGGCAACGATTCACCTGTCCGCAGCACCTTCAGTTTTCGATTACAGACTGTGCGAGTGTTATTAACCGTAATCAAATTCAAGGCTATGTGGCACGTCGCCTCGACTGACAGTCGGACTCACTGCTTGAGTTGCCCAAAGTGTAGTCTTTCCTTTTTTTCCGAGTTGAATGAAATAAAGTACTGATAGTTTTTTTTTTTAATTGTGAGAAAAAACAACAGTCGTGCGCAAGTGCCCAAAAGAGGCAAACATGCAACACCGTTACACGCCACCCCACCCAGGGCGACAATGTTTAAGCGAAAGGAAGAGCCGGGGGTGGAACGAAAGAAAGGACTATCAGTAAAAAAAAAACTCTATCGCCACTGTCAAACAGCTTATAAACCATGGCGAGATCGCCATGCTTCCCACCCATTCACTTTTTTCCCTCTATCTTGAACAGACAGATAATGTCATATCTGTGCACTTCATTCCCCTATTCACTCCTTAATTCCCCCTCTTTCGCCGTTGGAGTTACTGTTTGGCTTCATTAGACCTTTTGATTCCTTCCCTACCTCTCCACTCATTTTGCTTTGCTATTTCGATCTTCACTGCAGTTGATCCTCTCTCCTCTCTCAACAACTGCCTACACCTCACTGACTTCATCTTTAGTTCGGTCACCTCCATACGCCGCAACAGCCTATCCTACCTATGAGCGAGAAACCTGGCTCCAGTGTCCCTGATCCGGACAAACAACAACAACCCGCCACTACTGACCCAGAGCTGGTAGAGAAGGCAGGGGATAGCGAAGATGATGAGCACATGTACACGCTCTTCAAGAAGGGTCCAGTCTCGCCCGAAAACTTTGCTTGGATCCCCTCAAGACTCACACTGTGGTGGCTCAACGGCTTCTTTAAGAAGGGCTATAAGAAACGCATTGAAGAAGACGACCTGTACGAGATGCTGGACTATAACAAATCCGGGGTGTTGGCCCATGCGCTGATGGAGAAGTGGGAGGCAGAGAAGACGAGAGCGACATCGAAGGGCAAGACCCCGTCGCTTCTCCGGGCTGTGATCCGCACCTTCTGGAGGCGATACTATACCTGCATCATTGGCATGGAGGCCGGAGGTAAGGAAGAGAGAAGGCGAAGGAGAGAGCAGAGAGAGGAGAGAAGGATAAATAATGAAAGTGTCACCCACACGGTCCCCCAAAAGCGAAAATTACATCACTGACACCCCAATCCTTAAATAACGTTTAAAACATGATTGATGCCCATCCGCAGACGCTTGCCAGATCAGCAACCCCCTAGTGCTGCAGCAGGTAACCGTCGATCGATGTTCAGTGGCGGCGACGCTTATCAACAGCCTCGGTCGATCTCCCGATACTCACCCCTGATGCAATTATCCGTATAACATAGGTCATTAACTTTGTCGACAACTCGCACACGGCCAACCCACCTGCAGCCTGGCACGGCTACGGACTCGCCGTCAGTATGGTCTGCCTGACCCTCTGCCAGAACATGTTCTACCAACGCTGGAATCTCGGCTCCGTCACCATGGGTATCTACCTTCGTGCTGCCCTCATCGATCTAGTCTTCCGCAAGGCCACGAAGCTCTCCTCGCGTGCCCACCTCACCTACCCAGACGGAGCGATCGTGAATCTGATGTCAACCGATGCCAGTCGTATTGATACTGCGATGTTATCGATGCTCCTGGTAGTCTCCGTGCCGATCTATACGATCATTATTGTGGGGCTGCTGATCCATTTGATGGGGCCCTCTGCACTGGTAGGCGCTGCGATTTTGGTTCTGGCAAACCCGACCCAAGCCTGGGCCATGTCGACATTGGCGCCGATCCGTAAGCGATGCTCGCAGTTCACGGACAACAGAATTCGCTTGACGCAGGAGATCTTGCAGGGCATTAAGGTCATCAAGTTCTTCAGCTGGGAGCCACAGTAAGTAAACGCCAGGCCTTTTATATTTTATGGAACTATGATAGAGACGGACACTAAACGCGTTCCCCATTTTTTTCAAGGTTTTTGCAAAAGCTTACCGAGATCCGTAACAACGAGCTGCAAAACGTCGCCAGGTTGCTTTATGTCCGTGGAGCCGTAGCTGCAACCTCTGCGGTACGTTTATTTTCTTAGCTTCAATCCTCATGCATGCCTGAAGTTTTCTCAGCACTAAAGCCTGCAAACCATCTTTTTTTTTTTTTTTTTTAATTCTCGTAGTCTTTACCCGTGCTCGCCTCAGCCCTCTCATTCATCCTTTACGGCGCCATCGGAAACGAGCTCCAAGCCGACATCGTCTTCCCCGCCCTGGCCTACTTCACTGTCCTCCGAACCCCTCTCATGGTCCTTCCTTCTGCCTACACTGTCACCGTCGATGCCTACGTCGCCCTGAAACGTATCCAAACCTTCTTGCTCTCCGAAGAGACCGATCCTATCCCCCCACCTGATCTCAGCCATGAATATGCACTTAGTTTCAATGACGCCAGTTTTATCTGGGATCAGCTTCCTCCCTCAGGATCGACCGACACGTTGATTCCGAGCAATAGTAACATCAATACCGGGGGCGGACCTGGAAGCGTGAAGAGCGACGAGACAGCGACCGTGATGAGCGAGCAAGAGAACAGCAACAACAAGAATGCAGATCTTGGCCCTACTTATCTGAAAAAACTCAACCTCAAGGTTCCGCGCGGCGCTTTGATTGCAGTGGTAGGACCCGTCGGAAGTGGAAAGTCTTCTTTATTGCAGGCCATAGTCGGCAACATGACCCATACGGAAGGCCAAGTCATCAGGGGTACCAACATCAGCTACTCCTCTCAGACGGCCTGGATCCAGAACGCGACGATTCAGGATAACATCTTGTTCGATACGCCCTTTGACCCAGAGCGCTACAGTCGTGTGATCAAAGCCTGCAGTCTGGAGGCAGATTTAAAGTTGTTCCCATTCGGAGACAAGACTGAAATCGGAGAGCGAGGCGTGAACTTGTCGGGAGGTCAGAAGGCTAGATTGTCGTTGGCGCGAAGTGTTTATTTCGATGCAGGAATGGTGATCATGGACGATCCCCTATCGGCAGTGGATGCCCACGTGGGCAAGAGGATTTGGGAAGATTGTGTGATGGCAGAGTTGAAGGGACGGACGAGAATCATCGCGACCCATCAGTTGCATGTTTTGCCGGACACAGATTATGTGATCTGCATGAAGGACGGCAAGATCGCAGAGGTAAAAAAAAAAAAAACGAATGCTGCTTGAAAGAGTCGACGGACTAAATCACTAAACACGACTCTGTTATGTATCCCTCTTTCCATTCCACAGGAGGGTCCCTTCAAAGAACTGATGGCAAAGAACGGCGACTTTTGCGCCCTCATGGCTCAGTATGGAGGCATCCAGGCTGAAGACGAGATCGAGGAAGTCAACTTTGACGATATCCAGCCCGAAACACCCGGACTCACCATTCCCTCGACATCTTTCAGCGAGAAGGAGTCCACTCTTGCCAGTCCTACCAAGGAGAAACACGATATCTACCAAAAGGAAAGCGATGGCGAAACTCGAAAGTCTGTCGAGGCCAAGGTGGAAATTCCTCAGAAGCTCATGTCGCAGGAGGAGCGTGAGTCCGGAGCGGTTAAGAAAGATGTCTACGGTGGATACCTTAAGGCTTCAGGAGGGCACTTCTGGGCTATCACATTTGGCCTCTTCTTCCTTCAACAGGCTGCCAATGTCATGTAAGTGCCCTAGAGAAAAGTGTGAAAGGGCATCGTTTGAACATAACACGGTTCGTTGTACCTAATACCACTATTATTTTTTTTCAGGGGTAATCAGTGGATGAGTTGGTGGAGTGAGGACAAGTTCCAATTGGTGACAAGAGACTACATTGGAGTTTACGCCGGTTTCGCGTTGTCACAGTTGGTCCTAGTTTTTATGGCATCGCTGATGCTGTCGTTTACAATCGTCAGAACCGCTAATGCAATGCACGATGCTGCGTTCAGGAAGGTGTTATATTCTCCTCTCGCGTTCTTCGACACCACCCCCTTGGGTCGTATCTTGAACAGGTAATGCCTCTTTTCTGGCTGGTCTTTGCTGCATAGATAAAATAAGGGAGTTAAAATAAGGGAGTATCGGGCCGAGTTACTAAACATACATTCGCTCGTCTGCGCCTGGAATCCCAATAGATTCAGCAGAGATGTCGACACGCTCGACAACGTCCTCTGGAGCACACTTTACGAGTTCACCATCACCGTCGTCACTCTCATTGGAACCCTCATTCTCATTATCGTTGTCTTCCCTTGGCTTGTCCTCGCCATCCTCCCTATCCTGGGACTGTACTACTGGCTTTCGATTTACTACCGTACCACTTCGCGCGAGGTCAAGCGTCTCGACTCCAACATGCGCTCACACCTCTACGCCTACTTTTCAGAATGTCTCACGGGTCTCGGAACCCTCAAGGCCTTCAATGTCGTCCCTAAATCAATCCTTAAGAACGAATACCGTATCGATCTCAACAACAGACCTTACTATATGTACCAGTTGGGGGCCAGATGGCTGTCCCTCCGTGTCAACGTTCTGGGTGCTCTGATGTCGTTCTCGACCGTGGTGCTGATCACGGCAACTCGGTTCAGTATCAACCCAGCCTCAGCCGGTCTCGTTCTGAGCTACCTGTCCCGTATCTCTGGAGATCTCAACTGGGGTGTTCAGCGCCTGTCGACCCTTGAGAACAACATGAACTCGGCCGAGCGATTGGTCCACTACGTCGACAACTTGGATCAAGAGCGTCCGCCAGAGAGGCCCGAGAACAAGCCCCCAACTTCGTGGCCAAGCGAGGGCAAGATCAGCTTCAAGAATGTCTCGATGCGTTATCGTCCAGAGTTGCCCCGTGTTCTACGTGACATCTCATTCAATGTACAGGCTGGACATAAAGTCGGTGTCGTCGGCCGTACCGGTGCTGGAAAGTCCTCTTTGATCCATGCGTTATTCTTGTTGAGTGAGCTCGATGGTGGAGAAATCTTGATTGACGGAATCAACACGACGACCTTGGGCACTGCGGATTTGAGACCCAAGATCGCGATCATTCCACAAGATCCCGTGCTGTTCCAGGGAACCTTGCGATACAATTTAGATCCGTTGAGTAGACATACGGAGCAAGAGTTGTGGCAAGTCTTGGAGACGAGTGATTTGAAGAGCTATGTGCAGCAGCAGGAAGGCGGATTGGACTCCATGATCTCGGCTCAGGGCGAGAATTTGAGCGTGGGTCAGAGACAGCTTGTCTGCTTGTCGAGAGCCTTGCTTGCCAAATCCAAGGTCGTCGTTCTTGACGAAGGTAAGAAAATCAGTTGCTGGCAAAAAAAAGGAAAAAAAAAAAAAAAAAAAAAAAAAAAAAAAAAAAAAAAAAAAAAAAAAAAAAAAAAAAAAAAAAGGAGTAGGCGAGGAGTCTTTGACCAGAATTTTGATGGAGGTCCTGACATGATGCGTTATTTTTATATGCGCTGTTTTAGCCACGGCAAGTGTGGATATGGCGACGGACGCGTTGATCCAGAAGGCCATCCGCATCGACTTTGCTCATTCGACTGTTGTCACGGTTGCCCATCGTATCAACACCATCATTGACTACGATAGGTAAGTTTTATGCTGACATTGCCCTTCATGCTTCACTTTATTTGACAAGAAAGAGCGATAACTAACAAACATCCTTTGAAATTCTCTGTATCCGTGTAGAATTTTGGTCATGCACCAAGGACAGGTCGCCGAATACGATACACCGCGCAACCTGCTCAGCAATCCCGACTCTGTCTTCTCGAGCATGGTGGCCGAGACAGGAGCGCAAAACGCTAGCCATCTTAGATCGCTGGCCGGACTCTAGATCCGCTATTACCTCTTTTTACACAAGCGCTCTTAAATTATATCTACACAACCATATAGCGGCATCATATCATTTATATCTTATCTCGTAATAAACACAATCGGCAAGCACATGCATCTTTAAATCGCAGACGAAAAACGACTCCAAACCAAAACACCTGTATATAGCAAATATGCAACGCGTCGACGGAAAAAAGTGTGTTTTAAGGACTTTTCTCTCTCTCACGGCATCCAGATCTCGCCCATGCGGCTCTTTAGCCACGCGACTGACTCTCGAATCCCTTCCCCCTCTCCATCGGACCTTGTGCTCTTCACGCACCAAGGCCTCGTCCTCATTCCCCCCGTCTTCGTGTCCATCTCTACTCCACCATTTCCGTTCATATCCCAGTCCTCGCACCCCAAAATCTCTGCAATCTCATCCAGTCGATAACAGGTCTCCGGATCCATACCGGCCTTGTTTGCAAATACAACGACAGGGATATCTCGACGGCGGAAGTGAGGGTCTGCGACGAGTGACGCTAGGAATTGACGAGCATTCAAGAGATGGTCAACGCCTCGAGGGTCATTCTTGCGGGTGGCGTCGACGACGTAGATGATACCGTGCGCAAATGGGAACCAGAAGGTTTGGGCAAGGATTCGAGGAACAGGCCAGGTTGTGTCAAGGGAGAAGGCGTGGATTGAAAGACTGGCATTGGCTGAGGTGTTTAAGTTGATATCCTCTTCTTCTTCAGTTGTCGTCAGTTCCGATTCTTCCGATTCCGCAAGCCCTACTGACGCTGTTGTTGCCGCTGTTTGAGACTGCAGAGCGTCTTTGGCATGCGTACAAGGTTCACGGTTTTCTTTAGGCATACTTCTACGATCCAACGATGTCGCCTTAGTCTCTTGAGAAATATCGTCCTCTGTATCTTCCTTTTCGGTGTCGCTCAAAAGAACCTCCTCACATTCTTCCGTATCCTTGAAGCTATTTGCCGTGCTGTCTCCACTGCTGCCGCAAGAGCTTCCCGCGAACGTGCTCTGCGTAAAGGACGGCTTCAACTGCAACAAGGTCTCTTCGCTGGATCGACCCACAGAAACAACATCATCTCCAGTAGCAGTCTCAATTGAAGACCTGCCCCAAAAACCTCGGTCCTGCTCGTCGTCTTCAAACTCCTGAGAAGACTGCCGCCTGCTCTTGACCTCATCCGCTCCATCTTGGCTAATCTTTAGCCCTGCTGCATCTCTTTTCACCACTTCTTGCTTATGCTGTTGTTTCGATGGTTCCTCAACCTCCGTCGAGACCTTTGGGGTGCAAGAGAACGAGTTACTCGACCTGAAATACGCAACAAAGAATCCAGAGATCTCTTGATAATGCCTAATCTTAGTTGTTCCCGGCAAGAGACCCGACATCTTGTACAAAGTGCTTGCCAGCGGTGCAGAATCCGATCCCAGCACCAAGATATTGTAGTGTGGAGGACCTCCTGTCATTGCTGCCATGGCGACCGTCGTTGTGGTATTGTTATTCGCTGTGTTGGGACTGGAAGCGCGTGAGGATACCGGCGAGAGGAGCTGTGTGAGACTGAACATCGTGCTCTTGAGCGATTGAGCAAAGGACCGCCGTTTCTGTGACTTTGGCATATCGGCAACCGCCGCCACATCTGTTGCTGATGCTTTGGAGCTGGTTGTTATCGTTGGGTGCACCGCAGCTACTGCAGGAATTGGCAGGACCATGGTCAGAGAGCAAGGTGTCGGTGATGATGGAGTGATGCTCGATGGGGACAAATCGGCATCAGCCTTGCAGAGAGTATTATTACTGCTAATGTTGATCTCTTGGTGGTGCGGTTGTTGTACCTGTCTTACATCCACTGCAAGACTCTGCCGTCTACTGCCCGCATTAAAATGTTGATGCTGTCCAGACGAAGGCAATTCTGACAACACCGGCGAAAACATCGACACCGTCGATCCTGACGAAGGTCTCGGACTAAGACATGGACTAGGACTTGGAAGAGAACTTGGGCTATGGTTCATGGTCGGGGAAGTAGCTGCTGGAGACAATGGCGGTAAGCCATGGCGACTGCCACTGCTATTCCTAACGGTCTCTTCGGCTAAAGTGGATGGTCGCAGCCGCGGTGTCTGGGCTGGTGTCTGGACTGGTGTCTGGGCTGGTGTCTCTAACTGCTTTGGAGGAGAAAAAAAATCCCAAACGTTTTGGCCTGGTGAGAGGCGGTTGGCGATGATGTGTGTAAAGGAGAGGACATCACTTGTGGATTGCCGGGGCAGCAGAGGTGGCTTTTTGTCCAGGAAGGTCTGCGGCGGGTTCTGGAGACCGGAGGGCGAGTGCAGGGCAGACATGATTGTCGCTGTTTTTGTTGTAGCCTGTGCTTGGGTCAATTAACGGACGCCGTGTGTTGCTGGCGGAGATTATTTAGAGTTGAGTCGAGTGGAACAAAAAATAAATATGCGTGGACTGTGCGCAAGAACAGACAACGTGGATGGAATGAGATTGTGAATGGAGGGATGGAAGAGTGAATGAAGAGAGAGGAAGGGCACCAAACAAGAGTCAAGGAGGAAGAAGGAGGGTGAGGGAAAGAAGAGCGCGTACTCTCTGTTGCGGTGCAGCCACTTCTCGCCCTTTTTCTGTCCAAGCTCTCTGTCTCCTTTCTACTTTATCCGTGTCTGGCTTGCTAGAGAATATTCCTCTGTGCAGCTCATGTCTAACAAAAGCCCAATTCTTCAAGGCCAACTAATAACCCTGCCCATCCTTGTCGATATCTTTACCTTCTTACCGCATCCCACAGCCATGCAAGCGCATCGAAGCATCATGGAAGACTATTATTGACAAAAAACATGGGGGGGGTCTACCCTGTTTCTCGAAGCCTTGGGCTCGCACGGTTACCTCGTTGTAGTTGCACGCAGCCAGCGCTATTGCGCCTCCATCCCGTCTCTCTCGACCGAGATGTTTGCCTCCCCTCCCAGTCATGCTCCTCTCCCTTGGATCTGCGACATCTTGCTCACCAATATGCAAAGCACACACGGTTCAAGCATCGGAAAAGTAAGGAGAGTGGAAGAAATATCAGGAGTAAATCAACAGCCTTCAATTCCGCCATCTTACTCCCTTTATCAAAGAAGTAAGGTACGAAATGTGAATGGCGACCCTCCTTTTTTCTTTTCTATTGTGATTTGTATTAGGATTGTTGTAGACCACATTAAATCAAACAAAAGGTTTAAAACCAAGAAGAAACAGCAACGAGAACGAGCGATAACTAAAGAGAGAGAGAGAGAGTGTGAGAGAGAGGTGGGGTGGAAAAGTGAGAGGAGAGAGATGCATCTGTCTGCAAAAACGAAACAAAAGGACAGCTAGCCTAACTATCGACCGATCCCGTCAAAGATGACAGGGATGATGTTGACGAGGCAATCGACGCCCGACGCGCTGCCGTCGCCGCCGGACTCTTAGTCGATTGACGACCCTTCCTCCGCTTGCCGCCTCCAAGACTCTTACTCTTTCGTGCTGTCATCTCAGCAACCATCTTTCGGTCGTACTCGACTCCTGTGCCGATGATCTCGGGCACTCCTAGCTTTTTGCCCTGATGTTCAACCAGTCCTCGGATTCGCATCTTGCCTCCCAAGTGTCCACACACCTTGGGCTGTGGTAGCGCCAGGCCCTGAAGGCTCTGCATGGCAGCCTCTGGAGTCACGTCCGCCACATTGACCGATGTATGGGCTCCTGGCCGCAGAGGCGTGACCTTGCCGGCACAGGGCGGACATGTGTATTTGAGACTCTCATCCCGGCCCATCTCCTCCACTTTCTCCTCTGAGAGCTCACCATCGCAGTCCATATGGACCCAGCGGTTGCACTCATCACAGCAGACCATGTTGTTCTCGTCTTCGCCAACAGCATCCGAGTCATCCTCGCCACCATCGCCGCGATATGTGCGTAAGCAGACAGGGCAGAAACGTCCCTTAGAAAAGTTGTCATGGCAGTTAGAGCTATTGCCAGCAAATAGTAAAGGAATCCGTGCTTAGAAGGCTGTCTTTGAACATATCCTCAAGGGGTTCACTGTCGGTCGGAAGTTGCTTACCAGTATGTACAGAGATAGGTCGGGTACTTGTTAGAACCTGTGACACTGCTCACTGCATGCTTGTACTTTGTTGTCGATGCCTCCGTTCCGCGACACGAATGACACATTGCGCAGTAGGAGCACAGCCAGTCTTCTATAGTTTTACTCAGCAGAGTTAGCATTCTATCTTGCAGCACAGCGAGTACATAAAGGTTGAAGGTTAATGACAACAGTACATCTGCTCACTAACCTTTCGGGACTTCCTTGATGGCTGGGTCGCAGCAGCTCATATGCCAGCCGCGATCGCAGTCATCGCAGATCAGCAATGAGGCTTCGTCCCCAGCGTCCATACAAACAACGCATAGTTTGCAGTCGTTGCATTGCCATGGATAGGACGCAATCGCAGAGACAATCCTGGGTGTATCCAGTTGCAGACAAAGAGGATGAAATGTCTTTGCGCAAGTTTTGCATTGGTTGAGATGGGACATCGAGCAAGGCAAAGGTTTGTCCGTAGGCAATGCCGAGGGAGGTGCCGTGGCCGAGTTACATTCGCCGCAAATTGACTGCCACTCCGTCTGCGCTTTTCCGTTCAACGTTGGTGTGCCAGATTGACTCACGTTAGAACCTCGATGGTTGGGGCAGTGTTCTCCTTGCGTACTGACAAGTCGTTGGCAGTAGCCAAGTCCTGTTTTCAACGGTGCTCCACATACAATTCCATGTGTTTGTGTCTAGAGTAAAATCCACTGATAAGCTTCCTCGGAATCGTGTACTTCGTATAGAATAAAACTGCTGGCTTCCAAAAAGAAAAATAAGAAAACGGTGGTCAGGACACTTACTGGCGGCGTATCTGGCTTTTTGTTAGTCAGCTCCTGCTGTTGTTGAAGCTTTGCCTGCTGTAAATGCTGTTGCTGTAACTGCTGCTGTTGTTGTTGTAACATCTGCTGTTGCTGCTGTTGCTGCTGTAATTGATGCAGCTGGTTTAGCCTCGCGTCTTGGGCTGAAACTTGTCCTGGCAATAGCTCTTGCTCCATGACTGGACCTGACTCTCCTCGAGATTGTGTCGTGTGAAGGTGGTGGATGTAGTGGGCATGTGCAGTCATGCTTTGGGGTAACACCACTCTATATGGTTGTCTGAATCGCGCTTGATGACTATCGGGTCACAGTCAACATGGCAAAGTAATTAGTTAGGACAGGTTCACGCGTATGCAAGAGACACAGACGACTAGGGTATTCCTTACACAGGGAATGCCGCCTGGAATTGCCCCTCCAACAACGAAAGAGGGAATTTTGTAAGGTCTTCGTTCTCCTCTTCTTTAGGCTTGGTTGCCTCAGCCGCCTCCAACGCCTTGCGGATATCTTCAGGGATTACAGCCCAAATGTTCGGATCCTGAATGGCTGGTGGTCCTGGTGCTCCTCCCTTGATATCCACCTTGACACTCGCGTCCACCTGTGGCCCGATCGAGCGCGGGATAGACAGCACTGTTGAATTTAACGGGTTCGTGAGCTGAGCATCCGCTTCCTGCTGCGGAGGCTTTGGCGCAGCGGTAACCTCGCACCGCGTAGGCTGTTTTGACGCAGGTATCTGCTCCATGTTCGTGTGTGGATCTAGAAACTTTGGGTTCTCCTTTCGCAGGTCTTTCAGCTGCGAATTCAGCGCACGAACAGCCATGGCACTTTCATATAGCCAGTTGAGGTCTGTTACTTGACGACCTGGGTTTTCCGAATGAAGCAACGTGTGTTTACGCTTTCCGCCTGATCTGTCCTCGTGCGCACCTCCATTGCCCTGCGATCCATCTGCATCCCCTGCCTTTGACGCACCGTCCTCATCCGTATCATCTACGTTATCCTCCTCAATAGCACGCGATTCGTAATAGTCGTCGACTTTGCTTCGTCCTCTCTTGATGATCCTATGCCCGAACGATTTGAAAATCGAACGGGCAGTCACTACTGCGATCAGCTTAGATTTGAAGTTTGCCATCAGCATCCCGTTCTCAATCATCCATGTGCGCTCCTCGACTGTGGTGTTGACACGCACAAGCTGGGGGTTTCTCAAGAAGAAGAGATAGCTGTCCCTGAATCCAAGAACTCGTGCAGGGTCCATCGACAGCATGTAAATCCTGTCGCCTCGTGTTGGCATCTTGAAACTCCTGCATTTGTATTCGCGTCCTATATGGGATTGTATTTCGCCCGTGATAAAAATCATTTAGATTGGAGGAGTGCAACAGGCACAGACTACACAAAATTATTGGTCCTTCCTTGTATTATTATTTTTTATCTTACCGCCCAAGAGTTCGCCATCCTTGGTGATCTTTGCCTCTCCCGCCTCTTCCACCTCACCTTCGATCTCCTCCTCATCCTCCACGACTGGCTCTTCTGCTGGCTCCTCTGCTGGTTCAGCGTCCATCCTGTCTACAGATACCTCCTCCTTCTCCTTCTCCTGCTCCGCGTCTTCGTCCTCTGTCTCGGTGGCAGGGGGTTTTGCCGTCCCCTTTGTTGTAGATGACCCATTCCTTGAGGCTCTTTTGGATCGGGGTGGCCTCCCTGAGCCTGTCTTTGATGTCTGGTCTTCGCTATCCACCTCCTCCTCGTCCTCGTCGCGTTCATCCCGCGCCTTGGCTGTAGTTCTGGACGATTGCCTGGAGAGTGATTTTCGCGAGGTTGGTGCGGGTGATGGAGAATGCGGTGGCTGGCGTCTGGAGCGGGAGCTCCTTGTTCCCGAGACGGATTCTGATGAGTCGGGCATGGATCCGCGTTGTTGGTGAAAGGAGGTTTGAATCACAAGCTTCGCATGCGTGTAATGAATGAGGCTCTGTTATGTGGTCCGCACAGGCAAACACCACATTCCATATATGCCTATGAAAGCCACTCCCAAGTTCAGGAAACGCGTCACGGAGAGCAAGAGGTTACACTTGATTATTGACTGATTCTTTATTGAACAAACATTGTTTCTGCTGGAGAACCGCATCCGGATAACAAAAGATAAAAAGACACTAGGGATGGTATGGGAACTGCCAGTCGACACGTTTTCTTGGGGGTAGCATCGCAGTCGTTTTCCACTGTCGACGCTATCCCGTTTTTCACTCCTCCAAAAATCATCCGCCAAATACTTAGAAGCACTTGCGGTGGACGATCGAAGGACCGGACTCGTCGTACTCCGACTTGGAGATCCACATCTGCTGGAAGGTCGAGAGCGATGCCAAGATGGAACCTCCGATCCAGACAGAGTACTTGCGTTCTGGGGGAGCGACAATCTTGATCTTCATCGAGCTGGGGGCAAGGGCGGTGATCTCCTTCTGCATACGGTCGGCAATACCGGGGTACATGGTCGTACCACCAGACATGACAATGTTTCCGTACAAATCGCGACGGATATCGACATCTCCCTTCATGATCGAGTTGAAGGTGGTCTCGTGGATACCGACACCCTCGAGACCGAGGAGCGAGGGCTGGAAGAGGGCCTCAGGGGCACGGAAACGCTCGTTACCGATGGTGATGACCTGACCGTCAGGAAGCTCATAAGACTTCTCAAGGGCAGAGGACGAGGCAGCGGTCTGCATTTCCTGCTCAAAGTCGAGGGCGACATAGCACAACTTCTCCTTGATGTCACGAACGATTTCACGCTCGGCAGAGGTAGAGAAGGAGTAACCACGCTCCATGAGGATCTTCATGAGGTAGTCAGTCAAGTCACGACCAGCAAGGTCGAGACGGAGAATGGCGTGGGGAAGAGCGTAACCCTCATAGATAGGGACAGTGTGGGTGACACCATCACCAGAGTCGAGGACGATACCGGTGGTACGACCGGAGGCGTACAAGGACAAGACGGCCTGGATGGAAACGTAGAAGGCGGGGGCGTTGAAAGTCTCGAACATGATCTGGGTCATCTTCTCGCGGTTGGACTTGGGGTTGAGGGGAGCCTCGGTCAAGAGGACGGGGTGCTCCTCGGGGGCAACACGGAGCTCGTTGTAGAAGGTGTGATGCCAGATCTTCTCCATGTCGTCCCAGTTGGTGACAATACCGTGCTCAATGGGGTACTTCAAGGTGAGAATACCACGCTTGGACTGGGCCTCGTCTCCGACGTACGAGTCCTTCTGACCCATGCCGACCATGACACCCTGGTGACGGGGGCGACCGACGATCTATTCAGCATTACCCCAAAAAGGACAAAAAGACAAGACACTGGTAAGTCAAGCTGCCACGGGGTTTGTGTCCCCCTCTTCCCAGGGGATTTCAGATCAAGTGCTCTGGTGTCCGTCGCGTGTGATTGTGTTCACACACGCACGTCTCAAAATCGCACAAAACGTCACAACATTTTTCAGTCCTTACAGAGGGGAAGACAGCGCGAGGAGCATCATCTCCGGCGAAACCGGCCTTGCACATGCCGGAACCGTTATCAATAACCAAGGCTGCTACTTCTTCTTCCTATAAAGATCCATCGGGACAAAGGACAGCAATGAGGAAACACAAAACAGTTAGGGCGCTGACACTCTACGACAAGAGCAGGTTCTTCCCTATTCCAATCTCTTCCACAGCGCTGATCAAAGCAGCGAGGCTAGAAGTACTTACCATTCTGGTGCGTTCAGAGATAGCCGAAACAGCAGAGAGAAAACACACGGACACAAGTGCAGATTGCGTAAAGAACAAAAGACGTTGGTTAGTTGTCTGCTACTCAGTCAATAGGCGATTCGCTGGCTCGCTGCGCCTGAGTTTGACAAGGTTCTATTCTACTGTCCCAAGCACCCTAGCCTGCAAAAACGCCCATGTCTGGCGTGAGGCAAAAAGTGGACTGGTAGACGCGTCTCTTTTGTGACAAACTGTTCACTCAACGCTGCGTGTCTGAGAACATAAAAGGGGAGCAGCGTCATGACAGATCAATGATACATGACACGGTATGTAAAGGCACGAAGGAAGACAATAACCAAGGCGACACACGTAGGATATCAAGGTCAAGGAACGGAAGGGTCAGGTACACAAAGATGGATGCGATGACAGATGATGAAGGGACGAAGAGGAGATCACTCAATGAGAGAACACGTAAGGACTATCGCAACAACAATGACATGGATGATGATGTCGACGATCGGGAGACACAGAGAAGCGACCAAACATGGTGATGCGATGTACATACTTTGAGATTTAGATGTGGGGTGGAGGAAAGGTGAGGAGGGGTGATTGGGAGTAAGATGATGAGAAAGAAGTGTAGAGAAGCGCTGGTATATATAGCGGCCAGGGATTTGGGCGGAGAATCCGATGATCGCATTTTCTACGCTATCTGAATGCTCTGATCATTGGGATATCCTCTGCAGGCCATCCCGTCCTTGGAGCATCTCCAGCGCTCTGCCGTGGCAAAAGCGACACAACTGTCGCCCTCGCATCGACCGATCCGTTCATTGGTCTATTCGTAAGTATCATCCACTCACGGTAGGCACATATGCATCAAACCAAACAAGACACTGTGACAGTGTCAGCGCACTGGTCCGAAAAGGAACAGTGAGGGGACTCCGCCCCCAAATGACTTTGGAGTGCAGCCTTGGCCTTGGGCACTGCTTGGCTAATGCACCCGCTATCTACTGTCTACTGCTTCCGAGAAGTGCTCAACAAGCCTAAATATCACTATTGCCTATTTCTAGGAGAGCATGCACAACAGCGCCTCACAAGGCCAAAGACATTCGCACCTTGAAAGGATGGGCCAACCAGAAGGTAAAGAGAACGGAATAGGCTGGATCCCCATCTCTCCTTCACCGCCTTGCCAGAGAGCACGCAATCGCGTGCAAGCTGTTAATTGACATCCCCGGCTGGAACCAAACTCGTTCGCTTATGGCTGTCAGTGGTGAAGGGTGTGCCAATCGTCCCCTGGAGCCGCTGCAACGGCAGACGGTTACGAACAATGCCAAGCCCTACATGGAGGCACAGGCACATCCAAATGCCTAGAAGAGAGGATACCTCCACCATCTGGGAGATGTGCCTCGCCACCACTAAGATGGGTGAGCCTACCTATGTACTCACGCGTCAGACTGGAACAGGAGACACAAAGCGTCATTAACATATCCTAGCACATACCGCCAGTCGCGCGTGTTCCTTTGATGTTTGCTAATTGTTCCAGTCATGGCCTCGTTTATTAATCCACGACGTCGCATAGCCTCCGGGCTGTCTTCATTGTCAACCTGCCAAGCAACGAAACGACTGTGCCTTCAAAACGTCATCAGGGCAGCGGCTTCTCTAATTGCATTATCTATAATTGCACACAGAGCTTTGGATGCACACTCTCTTTCTGAACAAAATTTATTTCACAGAGTTCTTTGGTATCCCAGGTTGTTATCTCCCTTTAGCAGCTGCAGCCCGAGTATTCCTGATTCACCGTGTTCGACTGCAGGCGGACATTGGCGGGTGCCTGCTTCTGCCACAGACTCGGGGTGTCAATGATCTGCTGCACCAGCTCGTCGAACGCCTGCTGAACTCCGAGCTTTGTCTTTGCGCTGCACTCCACGAACAGCGTCTGAAGCTTCCTCGCCAAGTCTTGTCCCTCCTGCTTGCTGACTTCTCTGCTGGACTCCTATGAACCGACCATGTCGAAATGAGTTTGATCGTCGTTAAGAGGAGGAATGTAGACCATATGCATATATGTACATGTGGTCAGTCTAACAGATCACCCATGTCATTCGGTGTTTGTGTATCCAAATAAATCTTATTTCGCGTCCCATGGTCCCATGGAACTGCAGGCTCATACCTTGTCGACTTTGTTTCCAACAACCATGCGAACAACCTCCTTGCTGGAGCAGAATGTGTCGAGCTCGTTAAACCAGGTCTGCAGATCATTGAATGAATCTCGGTTGCTGACGTCGTAGACTGCCCACAGGTTACAAAAATCAAAGGGATCGGAAATAGTCAGGTTTCAAGGCGTAGCACAAATGGCCATTCTAACGAGAGTCTGTGCCCACATTGCATCATACCCAGAATCACTCCCTGAGCTCCGCGGTAATAGGAAGATGTGAGGGTCCTGAAGCGCTCTTGTCCGGCGGTGTCCTACAGTGCATGTGTGCAGAGAAAGAGAGGGACAGGGAGTGTTGCGATTGTCAGGTTATGCCCGTGTGCCTGTGTCTTACAGCTCGGACTAAAAGCTTTTTTTTCCGGGCCTAGTTTTGTCGGGATGACAAGTTGATACTGCGAGGAGGAAACTTACCCAGATGGTCAGCTTGTATTTCTTGCCCTCGACATCAATGACTTTTACTTTAAAGTCGACTCCGATGGTTGCAGAGATCTCGTCGGGAGCAAGAAAGACGCCATCAACAAAGCGCATGAGTAAGCTACTCTTTCCTGTGCCGCTGCTTCCAATGAGGAGCAGTTTGAGTGTGGCGACTGTTTCTGAGGACGACGAATGGGACCCGGACATTGCTGGTTCTATGAAGTGAGGGGGTGTTGTGTGTCTCTGGGGTGAATGGCGAGAAAGGATAGCAGGTATTGAGGTTGTGGGATGGGCAGGGGGTTTAGCGAGCGATGGGGTTGAGAGGGAAGGAACCAAAA
>MU617075.1:4538-24380 GCA_025201705.1 Dissophora ornata
TGTACTGGGCATTCGCCTGTCCTTGGTTGGCGGCCTTCAGATACCACTCCATGGCCTTGGAAAAGTCCTGTAGGACACCTAAGCCATTCTCGTACATGACACCTAAGTTGAGCTGGGCATTGGACCGTCCTTGTTCGGCAGCCTTCAGATACTTCTCCATGGTCTCCGAATAGTCCTGTGGAGCACTTCTGTCATCGCCATACATGGTACCTTGGCTTTGTTTAGCACTTGACAATCCCCGGTTGTCAGCGTTCAGATTCAACTCCTTAAAGGCATTCGCCAATGTAGACGACGCCGCTCCAGAGGTATCATTGCCACTAACGGAAGCCCCGAGGTGAATAATCCCAAACTTTTCGGCCAAGGAGCTTTCAGGACTCTGATTGGTGATAATACGTTTGTGGTTGTAGAAACTGTCGCCGCTGTTGAAATCATCAGGAATATATTGTGGCGCTCGTGCTAGTGACTTTGACGATGAGGACGTGATGCTGTCCAATACCTCACCACGATCCTGTGGCGCCCCCTTGACTCCTTGGACGGAGTTGCTATCCAGAGTTTTCGCGGAAAAAGAAGTACTTCTCGAGCTGGCCTCCGTGATTGCTGAAGATTGCGTGCTATCCTGAATTATTGCTGATCCTGTGGAGAGCGCGCTTGAATTCTCGATCCTCATAGACTCGATAGACTCGGAGCTAATGCTATTGCCGGCGGTCTCAAGTACAACATCCAGAACAGCATCTGGAAAGGTTTGGATTCGGAGAGGATTAAGACTATATTTCAATCATGTTTTCGAAAGTGTTAGTAAAGATTCAATTGCATTCACTGTTGCGTCCTTCAAGTGCAATGTTTATTCCAATCCAATAGAAAATTACAGTTGAAAGTTTTCATCCATGAGAAAGGGAACAAGCGTGGTTCCGTTTCGCATGTACTTGGCATCCTTGAAAGCCATCAAAATATCGTTCCACAGAATAACATAATCCCCGGTGCTTCTGTCCAAACGAGGCTGAATGCTGACCGAGTCCAACAATTGGGTGGATATAGTAGAGGCACTATTTTTCTGGGCCCAGCGAAACACCTGAGGATGACCTTGGGGCCTAGTTTCTGCCATGGTTTATTAGAGATATTGAGTTCTTGTGCAGGGATGGTTGAGAGGGGAAAAGGCAAGCGAGGAATTCATTTTAAGCATCGAATAAATTAATTTTTGAAAATAGATGGGCCTCGTGACGAGTGAGAGATGTGGCAGTGCTGAACCTTGCGACGTAGAGCGCCAAGTCAAGAACAACGTTGGAGCGTGGGACGAATGAGCGCTTGCTCTTGCGCACTTGCAAGGATTTGTTTAATGAGCTGTAAAGGATTGATGGTTGTGAAGTGGTTTATGGATGGGTGCAAAGGTGCAAGGTGCAAGGTGCAAGGTGCAAGAGTGCATTCGTGTATGAAATTGGCGGCAGAGCAGTACACGGTCAGATGAAATTAGAAATGCTGTAGCTTCTGACACAAACGTAGACTGAGATAATAAAGGCAGCACGAAGAATAGATAAAGTTGAGAGGAGAAGAACCCATCCGGCACATGCACAGATGGCTATCTGATACCCGGTGGGACTCATTGGAGGCGGCGCGGTGTAAGTTTTCGCATAGCCATCCTCGTTCACAGCAGATCTAGGCACCGGGCACCGAACTTTGATATTAATGATCATCGCAAACAGTTGCTTCATCAATAAATGAAAGCCCAAAGCGAATAACAGCGGTTTCTCTCGCCACCACAGTTGACGGAAAGTGGATTTATTTCGGTTCTCGTTTCACTATACAGGCATTCGCACACGACAAAGTAATGGTCATCGTTACAGGGCGTGATATCGGAATGTCAAGTATTACACCCTCTTTCTCTCTCTTTACATTCTTTCATCTCCATTCCTTTCTTGGCATATTATACGTGCTTCATGTCTATATCCTTTTAGCGTCACTTGATTCACTGAACACAAGAGATGAGGCACTGAGCATCGCGAAATCAAGCTCCTCTTCTCTGGGGGGGGGGGACAAGGCGAAGTGGACTTGATGACCACATATAAAAGAGTAACTGGGTCAAGGACTTTATTGCAATCTTTTTAATTCGAGACGCGGCTGAGCTGAATCTCGTGAGATCGAGATTTGATAAACATCCTGCGGAACGAGCAGACAGATCAGGTAGGAGAGCCTCGGTGTACATCACATCCACACTCTTCTACTTTTCTACTCTCCTCTAAAGCTATGGCAAGAGAGAGGTGGCGAATAACCCATTCATCACTAAAAGAATCGACGGTGTCGCGCAAGAAACGCATGCCGTGGTTATACACACCTCGCTTTTCAACCGTATCTTTCATTTCCGTCTGAGAGCTCACGCGCACTATTCCTTACCCCAGCGTTGAGTGTCAAGGAGAAAACCGCAAAACATAACATTCGATTTCAACCATGCCAATTTTGTCCATCCTGTGACGATCGACATGTCTATGGTGTGCCTCGGATGATTTATTATGATTGTTGTTGTTATGCTTGTTGATTACTCGCGTTACGTCCTCTTTTGCTTTTCACTTTCAGTGCAGTTTAGTACTCAACTGCATCCTCGTCGCCATCTAGATCCACATCGTTTTCTCCGTTGTCGAAATACGATTCTCCATAATCGTTGCCTTCTGCGTCATCCTCGTCCTCGAGATCCTCTTCTTCGATCTCCTCATCCCCATCAGCCGCCTTCTTGGGCTTGCCTGTCTCGGGATCAATCTCGTCTTCGTCTTCTTCGTCAACCTCATTCTCGTCCAGCTTACTGAGATCGATATTGCGCTTGACCGTCTTGCGTTCTACACCGGGATCAGAAGGTGAAGAAGACGAGTTAGGCCGATGACGGTAGTAATGGCAATATAACGATGAACAATCACTGCTTCAAATATAGGTATAAGAGGCACTTACTCCTGACAGTCATGGGGTCGAGAATTGAGTGAAGTTCGTCCGGGAAGAAGGCTTTGCCTAGACGATCGCGGGGTAAGCAGAAACTGCTAATTAGCACAAGGAAATTCCGACAGCTTCCAATTCTCATTTGCCGTATAATTTGATCCACAGAATTTGACGGTAAGGTAGTTCTGAAAACAGTTTTTCTGAATGGCGGTTGTTGTTGAGTCGTCATACTTCATCGTCTTTATTCGTCTGCGGAAATATGCTGTCATAGAAACGGTTGACGGTGTCGGCACTGCATCCTGTGTCGTCCATGGCCCATCCTGTGCGGTATGTTCTGATCCATGCCCGAAGAGCCCCCAACTCCCTTGTAGAACAATCCCTGCCCAAACGTACTTGATTTTATCGTATCCAATTTTGGTCTCTTTTCTGCCATATCCTGATGATACCTGTCCGTATACCGCACGATTGCTATGAAAAGAGGTTTAGTCAGATCGAGTGCAATTGATTCACAACGGCGTCTGTTCAAAGAAAGGAGTGGATCAAGTTGTGAGACTTACAGCCTTTTGGCTTGGGTTCTGTGAGATAGTATGGGCTGCGGTACAGTGTTTCCTGAAGATCCTTCATCGCCATGAACATAACTCCTTCCTCTTCTGTCGGCGGCCTTGCAACAGGTACAATAATGTCCTAATAACAAATTCGTTTAGCACCACATTCTTTCACAGCAGTTGGGAGCCGCGATCCTATACTTATTGCAGCGGTAAAAAGAATGACAACACATCCTTACAGGATAGGTTTCCCCTGGATTCTTGAACGTTGCTTGGATAGCATCCGGTCCAAACATGGGTATGCCTGGCCCACCGCGGCCTCTTCCTCCACCGCCACCGCCGCGTCCGCCGCCGCGTCCTCCTCCACGAGACATTGTGAGTAGATGTGAGCTAAGCTTTCAAGAATTAGGACGAAAAATCGAGAGGGAGACCAGGAATGACAAAACAAAGAAAGACAGGAAACGGGTGATGTTCAAGACGCATGCAAACGGACGACGATGCAAGCGAAGAGGGGGCGATGCAAACAAGCGTGGAGCTGCAAAGGGAGCGGTCAAAACAAGTTTTATTTAATTCAGCCACAACGGCTGCACCGCAGTCACTCCATTTTTTTATTGCGCTGACTTCTGTCTGTCAATTCAGTCTTCAACAAGCAGCATCTCGACCTCGTCAGCAGTGCGCATTAGGATCGTAGCAGGGAACTCGTATTGGTTCTTGGGGTCTTCAATCGCCCGGCACAGACGCCGATATGCGTCAACAAACATCTTCACGTTCTGGGTGCTGATATTCTTGGCTAGTCGAGACGACACAATCTTCGACAGCCAAGATGTCAGATCCAGGTTCACCGAGCCCAAAAAGTGGTCCAGTCGCGACAGAACCGCGGAAATTGAAGCAGAGTCCATGTTGGGCACTGACGACAGAGGAGTCTGTTTGTGAGATAAGAGGAAAACACAAATGTTAGACAGGTACTTTGAAGAGCTGCGAGGTCAACAATGAAATAATAGATATCTTACTTTTTCATCCTTTGTCTCCATTGCTTGGATAAGTGGTGCTACACCCGATTGCCTCAGTAATACAATGTGCTACGATGGCAGAGAGAGGATCGGGGGGACAGTCAGTCATTAAAGCGAGATCTATACAGGACATGACATTTCTGGATCCCTTCGCCTAGCCTACCTGTTCATCAACAACAATATCTACGTATTCTTGGATCTGCTTCTCGAGATCCTCCACCTTGTTCTTCGTGAACGGGTATACAAGAGCCGACTATTGTCGTGCCAAAGAAACAAATGGGATAATAAGCATTCGATGTTCACTCTTTGGACTATTTTGCTGCATTCGAGGCAAGTCTTTCTGATCGCCGTGGAACTCTTACCTGGACATAGTGCAGACAGTTCATCATGAAAATCGCTCTATTGAACGCACTCTGGTTCGCAGCACCGATCTCGCACGTCTGGAAAAGCGGGTCGATCATCGCACTCAGAATTGGTGCAAAGTCTTGATTGCCCTCATCAGCCTGTACGAAGGACGTGTCAAAGGACTTCATGATCTCCTTCAATTGCGACATTGTTTCTTTCACAGCCGGCGTAGGTCCCAGATCTGCACCTGGTGTCTCAGGTCTGCGCAAGAGATCTGCAGACTGTTTGCCAATCGCCTCAAAGAACACCTGCATTGAGGCCTCCGAAATCTCGTGCAGAGTCTTGGAGAGCGAGGCCTCTGATCCGATAGCTTTCTCAATTGTTGACGAGTAAAACTTGATGAGGTTCAAGATCTTGAATGCTGTGATGGCGTTCGCCTGCGAAACGAGGACTTGCTCTACCCGAGACTTTTGGGACATTAAGATTCAAATTAGTGTACGCGCAGATACCGCCACAAATTGAAGACACAAGGATACATCTTTCGTGAGACGTTTACCTTTAGTGGTCGGGAAGTTCCCTCTAAGTTCTTATCCAACAGCGAGTTCACAATCTCGACATCTGAGATATCACTCTCGACGAGTCGAAGTGGGCTTGCCTTGGGCAACTTGACCTCTGTCTGTCCGCGGTCGCGGTTTTTTCTTTCGCTATTCAGAAGACTCTCCAAGAACTCGCGTTCGCTGGCTACGGTCTGATGTAACCAAGCCAGCATGTCACCAATGTACCGCAATGGATCGTGGGCATGCAGTTCGATGGGTCTCGGCGTACCACCAGGGCCGCCTCTCGTCAGCGCATCAATAAAGGCCCGGAGAATCGCATTGCGACGCACATGGACTAGCTCCTCCAGAATGGATTTGAAGTACTGGTCATCTTGCTTTAGAGCTTGGATCGCCTTCTTGGTCACCTCCCGCACTTCCATCATCCCATCAGGTCGGCTCATAGTCCTGCACTCGCTCTGCATCCAGCGGTATAGTTTGTCGTAGGAAATGCTTCGATATGTCCTCATTGAATCCATGATCTCCAGGCTATTCATTGCAGTATCACGAAAGTAGCACACCAGTTAAGATGCTTCCTTCTAATGATCTGCGAGTAATTGAGTGTTGATTCGTTCATCGTCTTACCCTGCCCGCTGGTGCTCAGTAATCAAGAGGGCGTTGCAGTCAGCGTGGATCGTTTCCAGATGCTCGAGTGCGTCAAAAAATGCTGGGTTAATGTCCATGGCGGTCGAGCACAGGATCGTGATTTCCGACTCTGAGAGCGTGAAGTGTTCCAGAAACGCCTCCATGATAGTCTGTCGTACTAGGCAGATGTTACTATGATAAAACAGCATCCAAAGAAATTGAACAAGTATCCTGACACGCCGTTCCAACTGCAGCCTGTCAGAAACATGCTATTGGTGCCTCCAAGTGTCATTGACTTACCTCTGTTCCCGCAGGGCATCGGTCTGTTCCAGAAGGGTTACTGTTTTGTCATTGGCCAAGTTGAGTCTGTCTTGCATCTCTTGGCAGAGTGAGTTCATGGCAATCATCTCGGCTTCCAGCTCCAGGAATTGCTACATCAAGAGCGTGCGATGAAAACTGAAGAGTCAGGCGGATGATGACAATGTAGCAACTAGCTCAGGCGGAACCGATGTATACAACAGGCCCTATAGCAAGAGAGATGCTCCTTGCGATGAGGCCTTACGATGTTGACTTTTTCCAGCTCCCTCAGGAACTCATAGTTGACATCAGTCGCTCTCCGCTCAATGTCGCCTCTGAGGTTGTGTCGCGCATTGACGGCATTGACCGTGTAGAATTCTGAGAGGGCCGAGAGTGATGTCCTGAGCTTTGGGTCGTCAAGCGATGAGGAGAGCAGCTTTGTCAGCTTTGCGCTCAGCGGGTTGGCATTCATGTCTGGTGAAAGGTGAATGTTGATGCTCCTGTCTGCAACAGAACGCGCCTTTCAAATTCCTTGGACTGTGTTTTTTGGCCCTGGGAAGGAGATTTATTTTCCACATTAAAGTGGTGGAACTACAAGTAGCCGTACTTCTTCTTAGCCAGCCATCGGACAAGCCCCGGGCTAAGCATCTCGAGCCAGAGACTCATATTGTAGAACCAGGGCATGACTACCTCATGCTGCCGAAGATCCGAGCACCTCACAATGCCTTCTGCGCAAGCTCTGGCTGTCATGGCGCCTTTCTTTGTTCCTGAAATCTTTCTGGCCTCTGTGACCGATGCATCGGCCTTTGGCAGGTCCACGGCTGACTGCCGGAGATCTGTTGCCACGGTCCCTGGCGATACGATCCCTACATGGACGCCTGACCTCTCAACTTCCATGCCTAGCGACTCAAAAAATCCCTGGACGGCATGTTTGCTGCCAGAGTAGATAGATCGCGTGGGTGCGCCGATTTTGCCTGCCATGGAAGACACGACGATGATGTTACCCGCAGGGCTGGTCCTCGTGAGAGCTGGCAGGAAGTGGCTGGTGAGGTTCAATGGCGCATGGTAGTTCACATTCATGATCTTGACGGAGGCATCTAGAGCAGCCTGAGAATTGCTGGGCATCAAGTGGCTGAATGCCGTGTCCATATCAGATCCAGATGTTGCTTCTGCTACTTCAGCCTTGGCAAGGTCGATTCCTGCAAGCTCTTCAAATGGAAGGACAGATATTATTCCTGCACAAATGATCAGGGTATCAACGCCTCCATTAAGAGCCCTCAGCGACTCGATCGTGATCCTGCGGACATCCTCAGACAGAGTGACATCGCCTTGGATAGCATGTATGGAGCCAGCAATAGAGCGAAGCTCCTCCACAAGTTGCTGCAGGAGGTCCATCCTGCGGGCAACGAGGACGATGTGTGCATGGCGGTGGGCATAGATGCGAGCAAGCTCAGAGCCGATTCCAGAACTAGCGCCGATGATCACGACGCGCTCGCGGGTTGCAGCGATGCTGGTTGTCCTGGGCCTTTTGGGCCGCGAAACAAGGGCACTGATGAGAAGCGGAAGTGCCATAGCAGCACCAACGAGGAGTGTTGTTGACATTGCGGAGGGTAGTCGAGACAGGGGACAGAGGCTACTCTTGGTCGAGCGATGGTCATTGACCAGCATTCGTGTGTGGCTTTTGGACATTGCGGTGAGAGCAAAACGCGCTCGTTGGTCCACGTTTGGCCCGCTCCATCCATCATCCCTCTCCTCCTTGTCCGCATCGCCTCTCCTCCCCATTGACGCGACTAAAGATGCCCGCTCCGGCTCGGCCACCAGTCCACTCCCAAATGTCTGGCACTCCAGCACAGGGACCAGGACCCGCGACCGACCCCACATTCACTGCCCCCGACTTTGATGTTAAGGCCTGGATCAACGCCGTGCTCGATGCTGCCCCGCGCCACCAAGATACAGCTATACCCACTGCCACCCACACTGCAACAACAACCTTTGCCAGCACAGCATCTTCCTCAACTTCGCCCAACACGAATGGCAATGCAGACAGCACGTTGAAGAAATCTGCATCTTCAGCTACACTTGAAGCCGATGCCTCCTTGGATGCCTCACTTCACCTTTTGCAGACTCCTGCACTCGACCCTGTCCTCGGTAAAGGTGCACGTAGCACAGAGATGTCTGGCTGCCACTCTCTTCCATGGACAGCATGAGTTTAACACTGCTTCCTTTTGCCCTACCCTCTCCATAGACGATGACAAAAATTTGGCTGACCAGGACGCGCTTTCGACTTCGTTATCGGCCTCTTCTTTGCCTCCTACCAACCAACAACAGCAACAACAGTTGACAGCAGCAAACGCGTCCAAGAGCCAGAACGCCCTCCTAACTCAACATGCAACAACCCACCTCACTAAACTGCACCTCCTCGCCGGTCAGACTTCGGCCGCTCTTTCTACAACGACCCAGGACATTGTCAGACTTCTCCCTCGCCTGACTCACGAGCTAGATCAACTGCGACAAGAGACTAAAACCCTGCAGGAGGGCATTCGACTTGTCAGAAACGATATCAACTCAGTCGATTCTGCCGACACTGTACAGGCCTTGGACCGACTCAAGTATTTGGATCTAGTCAAGACCCGTATGGAGGCCACACATTCTGCATTGAGAGAAGCCGAGAACTGGAGAAACCTCGAAGCAGAAGCAAACGATATATTTGCTAAAGGAGACTTTACAAGAGCGGCGACGCGGCTTTCAGAGGCGGAGCGGTCGCTCGTCGTGTATAAGAACACCAATGTCGAGGGCGACCGAATGGCGTTGTTGCAGGTACTCAAGGATCAACTGGAGCACCAAGTCATAGGCAAGGTCAAGGAAGCGCTAGAGCAAAAGGACACAGCAGCTTGTCAGACCCTGATGAATGTCTTTGGGCTTATTGGTCGCCAGGAAAAGTTTCAGGAGTACTACATTTCTCAGCGTCGCGCACCTTTGATCGAGGAATGGAGACAACTGACAGGAGCGATGAACATAATCAGCAAAGGAGGCTCAGTGGCGACTGTACAAAGACCAGCAGGTATCTCCCAGGACTTTGTCACTGTGCTCCAGACATTTTACAAAGATGCATCAAACATGCTACGCGACGAATTTGCTTGGACAACCAGCATCTTCTCCGATCCATCCGCTACAATTCACAGTCTCGTTCAGGATATCTTTTCTCACATTGACCCAAGCATGCAGGCAGCTTTGCAGCACATTGGCAAGACGCGAGGAGATGAGGGCAGCCTACCGGTCTTGATTTCCGCCTTTGCAGCGACAGAGTCATTTGGAACATGGATGGAGCGAATCGTCTCGCAGCCCCTGGTCGGGAACCAGCGAGAGCACAGCGGCAACCGGCCAAGAGCAGGCACTCTTGTTCAGGACAGCAACTCCAAAGAAAGTAAAGGGACACATATCCAACGCCCACCATTTGGCTCAGATTCGCTCGAGATTGGATCCATCCACGACCCCCATGAATGGGCTTATATCCTCTATGAGCCTTTCATGACTTACCAACGTGACTATGGCAAGCTGGAGGGTGCACATCTGCGGGCGCTGCTCTCCAAGTCCGTGCCATCGATGGCACCCTACCCAGACAACATCACGAAGACTAGGATGCTTTCCAAGAGCAGCTCCCATTTGGTGCAGATCATGACGGACACAAACAATCTTGCTTTCAGTTTGGCGGAAGGTGCTATTGGACGGTGCATGCGTCTGACCCATGGCTTTGGCGCCCCTGGGCTCCTGGATGGTCTCAATAGCTTCTTCAAGGACATTATGGACCGCTACGCTGAGATTTTGATGGAGTGCAGACAGAGATCAGGTCTACAAGCGGAAGAGCCTGCAAGCAACAACCCAAGACAGATCGACAACAGTCGAAGTTCGCGACCGAGCTCTCGATATGAGACTGTGGAGGACGAGGATTCTGAGGATTCTGAGGGATGGGACGACGACGTGAATGAGCAAGATCAGCGTCTCTTCCAGATGGGTCTACGCTTGATGGTTCTCTGCCGACAGCTTTGCCTCAAACTTGAGCAATTAGATCTCAAGACCAAAAGGGCACTCCGAGGAGTTGAGGACTTGGTCAAGGTGGACAGAACAGGCCAGGACCCGGTATTATCAGGAGCTCATCATCACGCCTCGGTTGCGACTTCGTCTCTTGAACACGGATCTTCTAGTTCTGGTCTAAAGCTGGCAGCTCAACCCCCGAATGCCTCGATTGCTTTATTACAACAGTCCAACTTGAACAGCTTCCGCCTGTCAGAGATCCTGGAGATTGTTAAGAAATCAGATCTCAAGGATGAACATGTGGCCAGCACCGGCCTCACAGGCGATGGAGCATCGCCTATGGATCGCCTCTCTGCTGAGACTGATCTTGGACTTGAGCCCAAAGCGAACCATCTCCTTTTGCAGAGCCATCAACGAGCTATTCATCTCACAAAGCTCTGTCAGCGATTTATCTTTGACTCGGTCTACATCCCGTTGGTCCGCCCCTTGACAGACATGGCGCTGCTTCCATGTTGGACAGAGGGAATCGATCAGCAAAGCTCGGGTGATGACACGAAGGGTATTCGGAGAATTCATCAGAGCACCATGGGTGGCACTCGTACGGATGTGATCAGGTTCAGGTCAAGCCCCAGCGACTATATGGAGGAATTGTTGAGGCAGCTTCTGGGATTGCCGCTTACATTCGGAATGTACGAAGGAGATGTGGGACTTCGGTTCGGAATCCATTCATTGCCGTACGCTGATCGGCCATATGACAGCTCACATCAGCAGCAGGAGGAGTCTTCGGAGCAACAGTCGCCCTTGGTAACCGGAGCAGAAGAAGATGAGGTGGGCAAAGATGATGAAAAAGATTTGGGTGTTGGAGAGGTAGATACGGCTCGAGCGGCAGATAAGGACGAATCGAGGGAATCTGAGGAGCAGCAGATGGCTGAGGAGGACGACTTGGCAGTGATGCATCGATGGATCACATCGCTCTCGAGAGCAGCAATGCATACGATGGTTGAACGTCTGTACAATCCAAATCCAGGACAGATGTCCGCGACGACCTCGCAAGCGGCTATCAACACGCCTCCGTCGAGTAATCGTGGCCGATTTGCAGGATCACCATCACCTTTGGTCTCTTCACAAGGCGGCCACGCAGGCAATACAACCAAAGAGCGCCACTATTTGACGAGACTCTCCGATGCAGGTGCTAAGCAGCTTGAGATGGATCTCGGATATTTTGTCGACACTTGTCTGACCTCGTTGGCAATTGAGCCCACACCGAGCATCCGTGCGCTGATCAAGGCGCTGCGTCTGAGCGAAGCAGGTCTGCTGATGGCTCTGCAGCAGCTGCAGCAGCAACAGGATGAGCTTCAACTGCAGTCTTCTGAGGAGTTGGGCACAAAATCGAAGCGACCTTCAGTGATGCTGGAGCCGCAGCAAGTATCGCTAGTGATTCCAGGTGCGCCAGCGATGCCATCCGTCTTGGTGGTCGCAGAAGAGGATGTTGTGGGACAACTGGAGCTGGAGAAGAAGGTGCTGGAGTGGGTAGCTAGACTGAAGGGAATTGAAGTCCCAAGCACTTAGAGTACATACTTCCCGCAATAAAAAAAGTGCGCTTTATGGCAGTAAGGGGGTAAACATATTTTCAGGCAACAGATGTAATTTATTGTAAAATTGGAATGTATGAAGAAGTATTGGAGATACAAAGATATATAGACAAGTGTGGGGGCGAGTTGAAGAGTAGAGGATGGAGGCGGAAATGGAGAAGACTAGTTACAGGGGGAGAAGAAGGTAGGTGGCTATAAAGTCGGAGAGAAGGAGAGGAGTGAGGAGTCGCTCGAGCTTAATGATCGACCGCGGCAGCTTGTCGGTCCCAGTTGACATCATACGTCTGTGGGATATTGCTTCCGCCATCACGGATCGCCAGCAGGACTTTGGTCTTGAGGGCAATCCCATGAACTTTGTGGATGCTCTTCCAAACACGTCGCTGCTGGACCTTGTTGCGCTTTCTGTCTAGGAGCACCTTTCTCCTCGCTCCAAAGGGCGCGCAGCTCAGAGACGCAGCTCCGATGGTCCAGTACTTGAAAACCTGGACCTTGATCGCATCCAGCACCACGCAGGCTGCGAACGAGATCGCAAACACGGCCAGGGCCTGGCCTGCAGGGATTGCAGGCGTGAGCCATCCAAAGATGACCATGAACAGTGCAATCACCTGGGTGCCAATAATAACGCCGATAAATGTCCACGAGGGGACGCTTTCCCAAAAGTATCCTGTCAGGCGTGTCGAGAAGATGAGGAAGTGGGGTGCGGAAGAGATGTGCAGGTACATGACCGATTCCAGGCGCCGGTCTACACCGTCGCCATCGGCCTCTGGATGTGGCACATAGCCTTGGGACTTCCAGAAGTAGTAAAAGTGTCCAAAGGAGAGGGCCGTCAAGAGGAGGCCCAGGAAGCAGGACAAGAAGATAAGCTGACCAACACGCCACTTGTCCGGCAGAGCAGAGACCTGAGCGTTATCGACTGCAATGACAAGGGTAGCAGCATCGTTCAGGATACAGATCAGAATCAGGAGACGCGCAGGCAAGGTCCAGTCGTAAATGAGAACCACGACAAAGAAAAAGATCAAGAAATGGACAGTGGAGGTGATTCGATAGAGAGCATAGGATCGCATGCGCTGGAAGATGGCTCTCGAGGCTAGGATTCCCTCGATGATCGTCGACAGACCCGGAGCCAGCAACACGATATCTGCTGCAGATCGGGCGGCATCTGTGCATCCATGCACCGCAATACCAACATTGGCTTTCTTCAAGGCTGGCGCATCGTTGACACCATCGCCCGTCATGCCAACAAGGAGACCTCGTTTCTGGAGCGCATCCACAATCCTGAACTTGTGCTCAGGCGTAACCTCTGCAAATCCATCGGCACGGTAGAACCTATCTGAAGCTGTTTCTTCAGAGACTGTGGGATCCGCCAATGCAGATGCGTCCAGAATTACGCGTCCCATGCCCAATCTGCGTGCAACCTCCTTGGCAATGATCTGCTGGTCACCCGTCACCATTTTGACTGTGATGCCCATCCTGTGACAACGCTCGATTGTATCTGCAGAGTCTGGTCGTGGCGGGTCCAGCATGGCAGCCAATCCCACAAGTGTCCACTGATCCGTTCCAGCAACTGTCTTGGCAACACCCAACGCGCGGAGTCCACGCTGAGCCATCGCGATGTACGCCTTCACTCCAGCATCGTGACCCCCGACCAACTTGATGATTACTTGCGGTGCACCCTTGGCGACCTGGAAGGTCGTGTTATTCTTCACATCCCGTACGGTTGCCTTAGTATACTTGACACTGGGGTTAAAGGGCACAAAGTTCGTGATATCGTAGCCGGGCACCTTGTTTTCCTCGATCCTGTTCCTCAGCACTGGCACCTGTTGCTCTGCCGCCTGTCGAACTGCCATCTCAATAGGATCGTTGGCGCCAAACTCAGATGCCAAATAAGAATAAAGCAGCAAGTCTTTGGAAGAGTAACCGTCGCAGAGATAGGGTTCATCGAACGTGAGTTCGTTCAATGTGAGTGTGCCGGTTTTGTCGGAGCAGAGCACAGACAAGGACGACATTTCCTCGACAGCTGCCAGACGTTTGACAATGACCTGCTTGGCAGCCAGACCGCGAGCTCCGACGGCCATGGTGACGGCCATGACTGTGGGCAAGCCCACGGGGATGGCAGCGACAGCGAGAATGAGGACCGGTCCCAGGATTTTGAGGACCTGGCCACGGACGGGGTCGTTGCGGAAGGTGATGAATTGGAAGATGATGATAAGGACGACGAGGATGAGGGTGAAAATAATGAGGAAGTTGCCGATTCTGTTGATAATTTTCTGGAAATGACCCTCGTCCTGGGTGGTAGCAATCAAGTGAGCAGCCCTGCCAATGTAGGTCTTGATACCTGTCTTTGTCACAATTGCCCTCTGCTGGCCCTGCTTTACGACTGTCGAAGAAAAGACCTCGTCGCCTTTCTGCTTCCTAGCTGGCAGGGACTCTCCTGTAAGGGACGACTGGTCGACCAACAATTCTCCCTCTGTGTCTGCTCCAGATGCATCAATACCCAAAAGTCGTCCATCTGCAGGGACAATATCTCCGAGACGAAGAACAATGATATCACCAGGCACGAGGCCCGAGGTGTCAATTTCCTGCAGATGTCCCTCGCGCCAGCATCGGGTCTTGAGAGCCAGCGTATGGCGCAGAGCATCGACTGCGGACTCTGCGCGGGCTTCTTCGACGTAGCCGATGACAGCGTTCAATACCAAAAGGCCGAGAATGATTCCAAAGTTGAACCAATCCTACAATGAAAAATAAGAAAAATGGGTTGTTCATGGTCTGTCAGGACACGGTTTTCTGGAGTAACGTATTCCCCAAAAGACAAAGTTCTAGCTCCTCTATAGCCGTTGTTGCTCTCGTCTACGTGCACTCGTGTATGGGCGTTGTTGGCTGTTGCGCCATCTCTGTTTGTCCAATTGATCACAAATTTTAATCAACAAAAGGCGCACAATCTCGACTCCTGTTCTTATCGCACCTCCTCCTTCTTTGCAGTCGAGTTCGTTCCATGGCTTCTTGCTGGACTAGTGTTCTTTTTTCCAGTCGTTCTATCCAAACTCCCAAACACCACTTGTTCCTGCAGACTTGCGGTGCACTGCCCTTACCTCTCTTTTCTTTTTTTGTTTGTATGCATCAATCGTATGACTAGAATACACATCACTGCGCCTGCACACCGCCCAACCTGATCGCGAAAATCCTTTCCCCCCCCCCCTTCTTCCACCATGTGTAGGACAAACTAAACACAAGTTGCTATTTTTGTTACCTGAACAATCGCCGAGATGATACAAGCCAACTGAATCAAGAACGCAATGGGGCCAATGAAATAACCCAAGAACTTCAAGAATTGGTTCTGCTTGACCTCGACCAACTCGTTCTTTCCAAACGTCTGTAGCCGTTCAGCAACCTGTTCCTGAGTCAACCCGGTCTGTGGGTTTGTCAGGAACAGATCATCAAGTTCTACACCGCCTTCGTCGTTTACATGGTGTTGTTGTTGACGATAGTTTCCTGGTGACTTTGGCTCTTCCTTTGGGTCTTGGAGCTCGAGGTATCCACGAGCCATGATTGTCGCGAGAGGGACTGATTTTTTTTTTTAAAGTTGGGTGAACAGCCGATGATGTATTTCTTTTCTTCGGGATCTAGTCGAGTCGTGAAAAGGGGAGAGCCTGCCTTCTCCGAGAGTAGCAGGGAATGGAGGAAGGGTGAAGGAGGAGGGAGAGTACAGGTGGGCTGTACAAGTACCCGCGTCTGTGTTGTGTAGAGTGTTTGCGTGTTTGGTGAAAGAATGACCGTATCTCTTGCCGGGCAACTAGCGTGATTGAGAACGAGGGACACGGTGGAGAGGAGACGCAGAGAAAGGAGGACGAGAGAGAAGATGAAAGAGGAAACGAAAGAAGAAACGAAAGATGGAAGAGAGTGTACAAAGGAACAGGGCTACACCGAATAGGGGACGATGCGACAGTTAAAAATAACGCCACGGCGGCAAGCAACGCAGGACCCACACACGCCCAAAGAGAAGGAAGGACTGATGCTACGATACATGTGCTTGTGACAGAAAATTGCTATACTCAGGGCGCAACACAAACTAAAACGACGACCAACCAGCCGACAATGCGCTGCCCACATGTAGCCATCGCGCACCGCCCTTGTCTTTCCGAAATGCACCCAGGCTCACACATCTGCATCTCTGTGGCAGGAGCAAACGCAGAGCTGTACGTGTCGAGTATATTAGTAATATACTCGCTGCTCGTGGCCGGCGTCAAAGCGTTGCATTGCAGAGCGGGCTCCATAGTCTACAGGTACATGACCCGCGTCATTATGCACCACACGACTACGTGTGTGTCAGCTTGGCACTCGAGTATTTTTTTATTGCAATACATTTTTTAGCCCCCAACGCGTTTCATGCAATGGTCTCACAGTCATCATTGCCCTGTACAATCTCCCGACTGACCCTGTGCACAGTCTTCAAGAACACCTCCATCGCCTCCACTGGTACGGTCTGCAAAATACCATGTCCCAGATTCGCAATATACCTCGTCGACTTGTCACTGCCGTAAAACGCCCTCACCATCCTCTCTGTCTCCTCAACAATGGCCTCCTCTCCACCCAACAGCACATTGGGATCCAAGTTGCCCTGCATTGTCACACGTCCTTTCGTGATGGCTCTTGCAAACTCTGGGGACTGAGTCCAGTCCAAAGAGACGGTATCATATCCGATAGTGGACAGGGCATCCAGTGCATACCATGCGCCCTTTGCAAAGACGGTCATGGGCACAGCTTTTTCAGAACCGAGCTCGGCCTTGACACGGCCTGCAATCTGGGCTAGGTATGGGAGTGCGAAATTTTCAAAGTCGCGGGGTGACAGTTCTCCGCTCCAAGAATCAAACACTTGCAGCATCTACAGGAATAGAAGAGTGTCTTTGTCAGCGAGACGACCTTTAATATGAGATCGAAGCGAGAGAGAGAGGGATATGCAGAGGAATCCGTAAGATGCGAAGATACCGCCTCTTCGTACCTGAGCACCGGCATGGACTTGTCCAACAAGAAAGTCGACACAAACATCGGTGATTCTCTGAAGCAACTCATAGCTAGCCTCCGGGTACTTGTAAATCCAGGTCTTGACTTTGGACCACTGCTTGCCACCGTCCCCTCCCTCGATCATGTACGTCTATAATAAGGGGCCGAAAGAGTCAAACAAGATGTTCGTCAATATGAATAGCAATCGGACAAAGAACATTAATTCTTTGCAGACACAGATCTTACCATCAAAGTCCAGGGTCCGCCCACGAATCCAATCAAGGGCACGCGCCCCTCCAGTGCATGTCTCGTCATTTTAATCGCATCAAACGCATACTGCAACTCCTCGTGGACATCCACCTTCTTCTTCAACCGGCGCAGATCATGCGGAGTCACCAATGGGTTAGGCATCTGTGGACCTTTATCCGGGGTCATTTCGACTTGTAGCCCCAGCGCTTGGGGGACAACGAGGATATCGGAAAAGATAATGGCAGCGTCCAGGAGGCCGTCGTAACGGTCAATGGGTTGGATGGTGACTTCTGTTGCCAGCTCAGGGGTCCGGCAGATCTCGAAAAAGTCGTGCTTTTCGCGTAATTTGCGGAACTCTTTTTTTTTTTTTATTTACACAGGACACAGAGAGACACAGATCAATACAACGGCAATAACAAACAAAATTTATACACAAAGAAAGACCTCAACTCACCAGGGAGATAACGGCCAGCTTGGCGCATCACCCAGACTGGGGCACGCTCTGTCATCTCGCCGCGGGCTGCCCTCAGGATCAGGTCGTTCTTCAGTTCCGGGAACGAACATTGCGACGGTCGTCGAGGGGTGGTTGTGGAATGAGCATGACTGATGCTGAAAGGAATGCTGTTCGGCTCGTGGGACAACAAGGCCGAGAGCACGCTCTGGCGCGGTGAGGATCAATGCCAGTGATCCGAGGACTACGGCAGTAAGCCATTGCTGTGTGTGGGCCACCATGCTTGCGTTGCAGTGGTTGAGAGGGGGGTGTGAGCGGAGTGAGTAGAGTGAACAGGACAAGAGCCTAGAAAGTTGGTGGCCACGCTTTTATACGCCTTGCGGGAAGGTTCTCTTGATTTTATTTGCGCAACAGTTTAGGTTGTCGCTGCTGTCGCGGCACGAATGTGCGGCGCATGCAGCATACATATAGTTTACATGTAGGCGGACAGAAAAGGATGAGCCTCGCACAGCAAGGCGCATAACACCGCAGAGGGCAGATCACTAAACATGCGTGAACATCGCAACTAAACCCCCTCTCTTACTTTTTCATCAGCGCAAACACCAGTGCCAGACCAACCCCCAGACCAACCCCAACACCACCAGCGACCATGGCTGGGTTCAGGCCTGCTGCAAGAGGTATCGACGCAAGGATATCCCGACTCATGTCGCTGATTCTTGAACTCCTGCCTTCATTACTGCCACTCCTGCTCCTCAATGGCGTCGTGACAGAGAGACGAATCAGCGGCCATTGGTTCCGGGAAGCCATCCGCACTGCGTCCACAACGTCAGAGTCCTGCACGATCAGTACTTGGTCGTTCTCTTCGTCACAGTAGCTCAGTATCACATCACCCCGACCATTCTCGAGTCCTTCTATCTTCTCGACAATCTTTTGATGTAGCTCCTTGAAGGACTGAGTGCTCGACGAAAACCGATGGACCTGCCCGCTGTCGTCCTTGAATTTGAACACAAACTCGGGTCCAATTTCTTCTGGACTCGACAGTCCCGGTCGTCCACTCATCACAGACCCGAGTCGAATTGTTGACCCCACCATACTTGTGCTATAATGCAGTTCTGACGATGGCGCCATCGCCGATCGCATATCGGATGCAGAGACTTCTGATCCCGTATCCTCTTTGTTGAAGCTCGTTTCCCAAAACCTGCTCCAGACCGGTCCTTCTGAAGGGTTATCGCCCTGAATCGTGTTCATCTGACTAAGCATTGCAAGTGATACCTGCAACACATCGACCAGTCCAGCCATATGACCCAACTCATCCACGACAGGCAGATGCAAGTAGTGGTTGTCATGCATCTTCTTGAGTGCGTCAAGAATTGTCATGCTTGACTTGACAGTATCTGGGTGGCGGGTCATCACACGAATGACCGAGGTCCTGTCAGGCTCCAAGCCTGCAGCCAAAACTCTGACCACGATATCCTGAAAAAGTGTGATGTTCAAAACATGTTAATCACCAGCTTTTCCCTGAAGGTTTGCAGATCAGCCTTGAATTACAAAGATATAGATGACAACGAACCTTTGTGGTAAAGATGCCCGCGATACGGCCTTCCTCCATGATCAAACTTGCGGTGGCGTGGACTTGTTTCATGGCCCTGGATGCCTCTCTTACCGACGTCTTTGTATGAATCTCTGCGACTCCGTGATTCTCCTCCAGGATAACATTCAGATCTGGAGATGCCATCTTGTCTCTCATCTACCAGACGAGGTTCAGAATAAAACACCAAAGAACAAAATGAGTATTCGTCTACAAGTATTCCAGACAAAATACAAGCATTTAGCATTTTTTTTGTGGGCGCAGCCGCTAAAACTTACAATATCGACATAGCTTCGCAACTCCGGGTTCGCTGCCTGGGCCCAGTCAGCTTGCATGCCCTCGAGAGCTTCAACCAGCTGCCGGGAGGATTTGTGAGCCTTGTCTAGCTTCTCCAAGGCCTCGTAGAGACATTTTGTGATATCTAACAATCCAACAACATCGCCTAGAATGAGGAGTGCACAGCAGTGCGAGTGTCAGTTTCCTGCCGCTCCAAGACAACACTTGTGTCAGCTTCTTGCTTGAACTCAATATCCCTACCATCAGCGTTGAGACATGGCAAATGCCTGAACCCTCCATTAACCATCTTGTTCAGTGCCTCTGTGGCATTTGTGTCGGTCGTCACGCAGAACGGGTTCTAGGGG
>MU617076.1:0-24366 GCA_025201705.1 Dissophora ornata
GAAGGGTCTCAACTCGTAGTTGGGACGGCGATTGGTGACGGGTCCAACATGTTCAACCTTTGAAGGGCATGTCCGTCATCAATGCCCATTCAAGACCCAGCCTTTGTGCACTAGCCTGCAGTTGTGAAGTTCTATTGGGGACATCGTACGATACTCTTGGCTTGTAAAGCTCTCCCTTAATGCAAGGACAAGGAGGCGTAATGTCTCCTCAGGGTAGTACAGTACCCTGGAATCTCGTTCTTCCCGCCCTCCGCCCTACTTCGATGTTTTCACAACAATTGTCAACCTTGTTTTGTCTGTGTCTGTAATCGCTCTTAATTGTAATCCATTCCCATGGACTTGTGCCATAAAGAGAACCAGAGCGCGAGAGCGTGTATGTTTGACGAGCTACCCATTAACCACAGAGATTATGACCTTATAAACCTTCTTGTAAAAAAACTCGCTCTCGTATTTTGTTGTGTTGTTCTTGTGAGCCACATTAGAAACGTCTTCTCAACTGAAGTAATTAGGCAAGGTAGAGCAACGCCTTCATTTTTTTTTTTCTCTTGGAAGGATGGATTCATTTCATGAACAATATAAAAATACGTAGTACAGCCCACATGAGCAAAGCACGCCAACGACCTTTGACGCCGCGGAGATAAATAGTGCGTTGCTTATGCTGACTGTAATTGAATTTTTTTTTTTTTTAAAAAAAAATACCCCGCGCAAAAGGAACCGAGCTAACGTGATCCTTGAGCGCTCATTCTTGTTGGTGTCTACAATCAGCTGTCCGGCGGAGATGATCGAGAAAGAAAAAGAAAATAATCCCCCATGGAACTGTGGAACGTGAGAAATGAAAAATGAACCGACCATTACAACGATTGAACGGCAATGCTTGACCGAACATGGAGACCCAATATTTGTTTTCTTTTTTTTTACAGAGCCCAAGACCGCATTGCAGGATTCGCTTTACAATGTCAGCTGGCTCCTACTGCGCCATGATATGCGGATACTAAATACCTCCTCCTCCTCCTCCTGCAGCAACGAATCATGTGCATTTGAACAGCAACTGCAACTTCAATGTTTACGGACTTGGTCCTGCGCTAGCGTCGCATATTAAAGCTAGGCGGTCTGTGCCTTCCACAAGATTGACGATTGAGGAGGAGGGTAGAAAACAACAACAATAACCCAGCCTGAATTGCATTTGCTGGAGCATCGGTGCCCAACGTATGGCTCTCCTATCATACTCTTTAAACCTCGAAAAGGATAAGAGGTTTGCTTTTGACCCCTCCTTTCTGTAAATCTCAAATCGGAAACATGCCGACGCCTTGTTTTTTACCGCGCGCCCAAAACAAGATGTACACCGCCGCTTGCCTCATTTACCGGCCGGTCTGCGCACGTTGCTTCATGCGTGTCTTAGTTTGTCATTTCCGAGATAAACAACATGCAAAGAAAAAAAAATGGGAAGTTAATAACAATAACAATAATGCGTGGCGTATGGCTCTGTGCGCGTGTGCATCATTTTCGTCCGATCCTTTTTTTCCCAATCGAAAAAAAAAAAAAAGCTAGCTAGCTAGCGTCGTGCATTTAGGGAATGAAGCACAATGTGCGGTTCGTTGAACACTGACTGCACACACCCTAGACTACACAACAAATGTGATGGGAGAATGGGAAAAGAAAACGACAGCCACGCGAGACAAGGACAATGCGTTTTTCAGGGGCGGGGGGAAAAAAAAAAAGATTGTGAAAGGGAAAATGGCCAATGCTTTTTTTTGCTCTATTGCATCATTTCATACCATCCACCCCCTTTTGCACAGTCCTCTGTTCCCGCACTTTGATTGCGCTTTGCCGTTGTGGTTTATTTTTTTTTCTCTTTTTCTGTCTTATTATCTTTGGCACTTGGCTCAGATATCAATCAGTATACCCATGCAGCAGCTGCACTGCTGAACATCCCACTCTACATGTTCACGAAGCTGAGGAGGTCGATGTGCATGCGCATGGTGTTCCCGCCCATGCTGGGTATAATATTCTCGCGTCTTTGCTGAATTGCTTTGTGATAGACCTGAGGGAAAAGAGAGTGCGTGGAGCGGTGATGGTGTTGAAGTAGTTGATGATGAACCATGGACCTCAGGCGAAGACAGTTGTTGATCTTGCTGTTCTTGTTGTTGTGGTCCGTGCACATTTCGCACCTGCTCCAAATGCTTCAACTCATGTGGGCTCGAGATTTGGATATTGCGGCTGTCCGACCGTCCGCGCTTCGACTCCAAGGACGCAAGAGCCTCCTGAATCTGCAAATCTTTCCTATCCCTGACCACCATACTGGACTCTGCCTCCTCAAGTCGTTCTGATCGCAAAATTGTTGTTCCTGCGGTCATACATGTGATAGTCGAAGATGTCGAGCCTGACATGATAGTCGGAAGGTGGGACTCGGGATAATTCTGATAAGGCCGTTCGGAGCCCAAGGCCTTGCGCTGCGGGTCTCTATGCTTTTGTTGTTGCTGTTGATGGAACTGATGTTGCCTCTGCATCAGATCCAGCTGTAACTCAATTGTAATCTTTTCCTGCCGTAGAGAATCGTATCCGCGCTGAAGGACTGTGATTTGATTCATAAGAAACTCGCACTTTTGTTGCTCCAGCGTCAGTGGAGCCTCCTTATGAGAAGCATTCACGGTGAACCGACGGGTCGCCTTTGATCGACGAGAATGAGAGTTAGCTGCGACTGAGGATAAGATAGATGCAAGCGCGTCGTCGCCCAGTACAAGACCGCCGTGTTGAGATGCTGAACCCGACATCGATAGAGTTGTATCCGAGGATGACAGCGATGGTGTAACGTCCGACATGGATGAATTGCTTGAAGGAGAGCTTGAGTGAGTCACTAGGGTTTGATTCGAGCCTTGTGAATCGCCCTGCTCGATCGCCAACTGATTTCTCAGCCGCACCTGTAGCTTAGCCTGAGCCTGCTGCTGAATGAACGCCAACTGACTTTGGACCCGAACATACTTACGTCCCATCGCCAGCACCAGATCCTGGAGTCTCTCGACTTCATCTTTATACCTTGCCACCACTCTCTCGAGGTCCAGCGCTGCTTGCCCAGCGCGCTGCCGTTCCCGATCCAACACGTCGTTTACTTTGGATTTCTCGTCCGAGACCTCGACGACCCTGGCACGCACATCTCGTAGTTGCTCAATCAGATGCCGGTTCTCGTCCTGCAACCGATCCACTTTATCATTCGAGGTCCGTAACCGCTTCAGAAACTTTGCGTTATCGGAATGGCACTCTATCATTTCCAACGACAATGAATCCCGGTCCAAAATCAGCTCCTTCAGTTCGCTGGTCTGCTCCTGGGCCTTACTCTTGAGTTGTTGAATCTCTGCATCCCTTTCCTCCAGTCGCGTCTTTGATTGTGTGGCTTCCAATTGTACTTTTGACAGTTGAATCAATGTTATTTCGTGCTGCTGCTTTAGTGTTTGGAGCGATGTCTGAGTATTGGAAGACTGCTGTTGTGCCTGCGACAGCCGTTTCTCCCGGAGGGTAGAAGATTGTTCCGCGTGCTGGAGCCGGTTCCGTAATCCCGAAAGCTCCGATTCAAGTATGTCGCATCGCTCTTGGAGTGAAAGAAAGTTGGACCCCAGTTGTGGTGGATGGCCAGAGGCAAGCGGGGGTGAGGGAAGCGCAATCTGTTGGCTGTTGTTCGTGGCGCTGATAATCTCGTTACTTTGGTTGTCATGGCCGCGGGTGATTGTAGTGGAGGGAGAGTGAGGTGCGGCTGAGCCAAAGGCGTTCCTGACTGGGCTCAGAGTTTTGCCGTCGCCTGTTAGGGCGTGGAAGTTGTCTGTGTATATCACTCGTGGCGACTTTGTACTGGTCAGGCTGTCGGGGCTGTTGCTGCTATTGCTGCTGTCGCTGCTGTTGCGGTAGGTGAGGAAGGACATGGAGGCAGCCATGGTGTCTTGCTGCTGATCGTCGAACTGCGACAATTCAGTCATGTTGAGCGCCATGGGACTTTTTTTTTAAGGAAGTATGGTCTCAGTCCCGAATTGGGGAAGGTTTGTGACCCCTGCAGGTGGAGAGACGTGAGGAGTATGAAGGGTCCAAGCGAGGGATGCACGAAATGGTGATTGGGATTGACAAACAATGTGAATGGCGAACAGACATGTGAGAGGATTGGAAGGTAAAAGGATGGAGAACAGGGATACAGCAAAGAAAGAAAAAAAGAAAAAAAGAAAGAAAGAAGAAAGAAAGAAAGAATAAACAGCTGCATTTACAGCAATCCACACACGACAATTTAGCGAGCAAGTGCGCAGGTGCAACAATAACACACATTTATTAACAGTGGTCTTCCTTCCTTCTCTCTATACACGGCCTTTCTTCTTCTTTACATCAAGCATCGTGGCGTAAAAACATGTACGCTCTCGTCCCAAGCACATGTCGCAACCTCCCGATCCCTGTACAGGTTGAAATCGACTCCTAGCACAAACTCCGTGTGTGCATCATGGATCTCAATCATATCGCCTGTCGTGATATCCCACATGCGCATCGTCATATCATATGACGTCGACGCTACCAACGATCCCGAGTGAGGCGAGCACTTGACCTTGCGAACCGCATACTCATGTCCCCTCAAGCAATTGAGCTCGCGGTCGGGCCGACGAAGATCCCAAACCTTGATCGTATGATCGACAGATCCGGTCACGACTGTGTGGTCCTGATATTTGTTCCAGTCCAGCGTCAATACTTCGTTGCTGTGTGCGAGAATCGTCTGGACTGGTGCTGGCGAATTGGTGTCCCAGAGCTTGACAGTGTGATCGCCCGAACAGGACGCGAATAGGGTTGGGGAGTGAGGCGACCACATGGCAGAGTAGACACAGTGAGAGTGTCCCTTGAACGTCTGTAATGACCTAGGGTTATTTTGGCTCCACTGTTTGATGTTCATTGTAATAACAATGTCGCTGTTAGGGTCCACCGTGTAGTTTCTACGAACATGGCAAATGTGCAATCCGCCCAACATCGGTCCTTACCAGCTTGATGGTGTTGTCCCATGATGCACTCAAGAATGTATCCTTAGTAACCAAGTTCCAGTTGACTGAGAATACTTCCCTCTGATGCTCGTGCCAGTTTTGAATCGGAAAGTCCTAGATCAAGAAGCAAATAAAGACACGATCAGAGGTCAATCCCAAAATAAACATAAGGAATACGAACATGCCAATCGTAACACTTACAGCCAATGCAGTGTCCCAGAGTTTTATGGATCCGTCGCCGCTGGCTGTGACCAGTTGGTTCTCGTTGACTTCGCTCCAGCACACATCAAAAAGTCCATCCTGGGTATCAAAACTATAGGTAGATTATTGTCGAACGTAAATTTGTTGTAAGACTCCTCTGGTTAGTATCAATTGGCGTGGGTATTCAGATGATCATCCTCTGCGATCCCGCCTTGATTTTTTTTTTTTTTTTTTTTTTTTTGAACATCCCCCTCGGTCTGTCTGATCAATGGCCTGAACATTATTTCGCTTGGTCACTTTGTTCGGAAATTATTTCCCCTGAGCCGATCAGTCACAGAGAGACGGATCACCACGCACTCCTCAAGTTAAAAACCATCTTTGTCGTTCAAAAGAGAGCGCCACTAAACTGCAGCATAGGAAACAGGCGAATGAGAGAACAGAGAGGAACAAAGGGGTATGATCCTTGGGTAACTTACACTCTTTCGACGTTAATGGTTCCTGCTGCAGGTCCTGCTCCAACGCTGAGAATATGTAGTCTACCGTTTCCAACTAATCCAAAGTTGGATGCTGTTGCGACGGCCAATTTGTCCTCGAAGAACGGACTCCATTGCACCTATGTTTATCGTTCCATTGACACAGGAAGAGCGAGGGTGTGTTGGTCAAGGTGCTATCGACAAACTGGAGCCGCAAAGTGACACAAGACGATAAAAAAAAATAAGGTGACATACGGCGTATCCGTTGTAGCCGGCGGTGCGATGCTTTGCGAACATGAAGGAATGTGTGCTTTGCTGCGGTTTCAACCCTAGTGAAAATATCCTGTGGTGGTCGTTCCTGTCGTTGGCGAGAGTTCGGTTCGTCCTGATGAGCTCTGAGGCAGAAGGATGTATAATGGTTCGGCGAATAAGGATGGGAAAGCGCGGTTGACCTGTGGGTGACCTGTGGGAGGTTTTGAAGAGTTCTTTGAGAATATCACATGCTACTGACACACGTGACCAACCGGTGCACACCGGCTTGTGGGTGAAAATGAAGTTGGCTTCGAAGGGTTCGAGCAGCAAACTACATGATTAAAAAGACACCCGAAGCGACTGAGCCAAAAAGTCTCTTGTCCATGCTGAAAGTCCGGGATGATCTTGAGATCATGGGGGGTGGCGTGCTCTAGACGTTTTTAAAGCTCTGATACTGGCGCCACAATGTCAGGTATTTTTATTTTCATTTGACCTATTCCTTGGAACGGGGTGGTGGATATCTCATACACGATGGCATTGAAAGGGCGTGGGTGTGCTTAATCCTATTGATCGTCGCCTTCGTCATCGCCATAGTCCCACTCTCCTTGAACATAATCCCAATCTGCCTGAGCCTGCTCTTCCTCCTCACGTGCTGCGTCGTCTGCATCATAGTCATACTCGTCGTCGCCATCGCCACCATTGTGGCGCGTTTGAGCTGTAAAAGTGCCAACAGTGCGTGAGGCGGGGCAGTGTGAGTCTCTCTCGTTGATCCTTTGGGCGGGTTGCGCGCCACTCTTGCGCTGTCTAGCAATATAGAAATAAATAGCCACCCAACCTTCTGATTCCTTGGAACGCCGGCCAAACGCCATCCGAGCTTCTAATGTTCATTCGAAGTGTCTTACTGTCTTCTTAATTCTGGCATTTTGGGAGGTATTCTAATGTTCATTCGAAATGTCGTGGCAGTTTGAGTACAATTATCCAATTCGCCATATCACACTTCTTAGAGCCCGATAAACACTCTTACTCTCTGCCGACCTTGCTCCTGAAGACCGAACTTCGGTCCTGGAGACTCCTGATGATGGCGCCTAGTCTCAGTACAATGTGCTCCACATCTTGGAAAGCGATCTGGATAAAGACTTGGAAACACTCAATGAAAGCACATGGCTTTGTCCTGAAAATCACCGACAGCAGACAGGGCAAATACCTGAGCCTTAGCTACGCGCTTGCTGGGGAGTACAGGTCCAAACACCTGGCCGATGGAAAAGACCGCGTTAGCCTACACGCTGGATCCAAGCTACACGACTGCAAATTTGTCTTGCGGATAGTACGCGTCAAGCAGATGCCTTCAAGGTCAAGACTTCGGCCTCAAGGTTCATCCATAACCACGCATTGGGGAAACTCCACGCGATACCAATCGCTCGTCATAGTGCATCGGAAGATGAAGCATACGTCTTGAGGTGTCGCTCACCTGGAATGAAGCCTAAGCAAGTGGTCGCGTTGTATGAAGCACAAGTCGGAGGTCGAATTCTGACTACAAGGGACGTACACCTCGAGAACCGAGTGGCTCTTGCAAAACGCGGTGGACAAGACTCCCTTCCTGGCGCCATGCAGGACTTGCTTCACAAAGGATGAAAGTATGATGTCGTCTATGGAGAAGGCCAAGTCCTGAAAAGCCTGTTTTTGATGCACCCTTCATCTATGGAGTCATTTGCGCGTTTCCCTACCATTCTCTTAATGGATTGCACGTACAAGACAAACAAATACAAGCTACCGTTCTTGCACACTGTTGCAGCAACCGGAACAATCAAACATTTTACAATGCCTGGTGCATTTATCTTGATCAAAGTCGTGGAGGATTATACATGGGTTCTGACGAAACTTAAACTGAACGCACCAAGCGTGCAGAAGACCAAAATTATTATAACGGATAATGAGAAAGGACTGTTGAGCGGCCATCAAAGGTGTCTTCCCAAGCTCAACCAATATGTTGTGGCACGTGGAGGAGAACATCTCATCCAAGTGCGGCAAGGTCCTCAAGAACGAGGAGTTGATAGAGGTGTTCGTGAATGAGTTCCGGGAGGTGATGTATACCAAAAACTGGACTGGAATTCAATAGCGAATACAACGACCTCGGATTAAAGCCGGCTATTAGTCATGCTCAGCGAAGCGAGATCAAGGACTATATCAACAAGAACTGGGTCAAATCTACGGACAGATTTGTAAGGGCCTGGACGAATAAACATCGGCATTTCGGCCACCCGACAACAAGCATCAATGGACCAGCGCACCCAGCATTCAAAGGCTTCCTTTCCAAAGGAAGGGACAATCCAATTCGCCATCAATAAAGTCGAGCTCTTTGTCAATGATCAGGCAGAAAACATCCGGCGCTGCATCGAAAGAGAATCTATCCTGCACCAGTATTAAACTCACACATCATTCTGCAGAAAAATCAGCTATTTCGCCTTGAAAAAAAAAAGATGAAGGGGCCACTTGATCTCAGTGAGAGTAAGGAAAAGCCGTTGAAACATTGGACTGGTGACTTCCGTTCGATCTCCCCGTCGCCCACTTCATGTGAGTGGTGTGGACAATCATTGGGTCTCGCATCCGACAGTTGCTACAACAAACGCATCAGCGGACAATCCAGTTCTTCTCCAACTTGATGCTGCTTTCAAGAAAATTGCTGAACAGCCAGCTTCGGTACAGCGTCAGTGCTGGGAGGCAGTCGATGCGAAAAGGGTCGCCTGTGGATCCCTAAAGGCGCTGGAACCCGTCACTACAAGAGGGGGACCAGGTTCCAGCACCAAGAGAGACAGAAGGGACGGAGTCATGACGATTCAAATCTAAATCTCATCTTTCTGTCTCTCTCTCTCACTCTCTCACTCTCTCACTCTCTTCTCTTCTCTCTCTCTCTCTGTCTCTTCTCTCTGTGTCTTGAAGACGTTTCATAAGTCACGTGTATGTGTTTGTAACAATCATTCCTGTACAATACTTTGATCGCCTACATCCGTGGAACCTGAGGAACATCCTCAGGAAGCGACGGCGACAACATCCTTCCTGGGGATGCCACGGGTGTAGTCGATCAAAGTGTTGTACAGAAATGATTTGCGGAGGAAGAAATGATTTGCTTTTTTTTTTAAAGGTCAAGTTTAATCCGAGCAATTTCCTTATTCGGCTTATGGCGCACATACACGTGACTTACGAAAACGCCACCCAAAATTTTATGTGTGAGAGAGAGAGATGTGGGAAGTCCACCGTATTACACAGATATTGCCTCGGCGACAGGGGACTCCTCGTCTTGGTTTGCAGTTGATTGCAACAACCGGCTTTGAGTTAGCTCCCTATCGTCCTGATCTAACGCATCCGTCACCGCACCCTCTGCACCCCTTGCAAAACAAAGCGCCGGTTTCTTGCCCAATACCACCTCCTTGTCAATCACAATGTGCTTGATAGACGAACCGGGGGCCTCATACATCACATCCAGCAACAGTGATTCCTAGGAAAAAATAAGGGCCCGTTAGATATACACAACAGAATGCGCTAATCTCGTGCGGATGCAATTGACCTTGCATCTCATACCATGATCCGGCGTAGACCTCGAGCGCCGGTCTGCTTCTCGATGGCTTGGCCGGCAACGGTATACAGTGCCGTTTGCGAAAAATGGATCTTGACGTCCGTCAATCCAAAAAGTCCCTGATACTGCTTCACAAGCGAGTTGCGAGGCTCCGTTAAAATGCGCACTAATGCTGCTTCATCCAGATGGTTCACAGAGGCAACAACCGGCAATCGTCCAATGAACTCTGGAATCAACCCAAATTTGATCAAGTCTATGCATAGTAGCCCGCAAAATTATCATTTAGCTCGGCTGCAGCATGCATCATCAACCGCATACCAGGTAGATATTGAAAAGTTACCTGTCGGATCAACTTGGTCTAGCAGTCGGCTGACATGAGCCGCGGCGCCTTTTGAAGCGCTCAGCTCGGATGAGGGCGCTCGGACCGTTGCATCAAATCCAATGGAGCCCTTTGAAACGCGATCCATCACAATCTTTTCCAATCCAATGAACGCACCGCTTAGAATGAACAGGATATTGCTCGTATCCACCGAGTAAATCTCACCCTTGGCTCCTGGCCCGCTTCCACCAGAGGCAGGTCCACCAATGCCTGGCAGTCCACTTTTGCGACCTGCATTTGACCCATTCCAACTGGATCCATTCTTTTCCGTGACATTGACAACAGTTCCCTCCAACATACGCAACAGTGCCTGTTGCACTCCCTCACCCGAGACATCCTTGGAGATAGACATGGTGTCGGGTCGCTTTGAAATTTTGTCAATCTCGTCAATGAATACAATTCCACACTCAGCCTTCTTGATGTTGTAGTCGCAGTTCTGTAAGAATGGCAGACAGTTATCCAATTAATCTCTATTCAATTCTCGCTTGTTGATCGTGACAGTCGCAACAACATCTTTCAGACAGCTGAACCCACCTGCAGCAAGCGATGGATGACCATCTCTACGTCCTCGCCCACATACCCGGCTTGTGTAAACGGTGTGGCTATAGAACAAACCAAATAATACCAAATCAGTGTCTGACAACATATCTTATAATCGCTCAAATCATCTAAGGGCGATCAATACATACCATCAGACATGGAGAAAGGGACATTAAGAACCTTAGCCAGTGTACGAGCCAGCAAGGTCTTTCCAGAGCCTGTAGGGCCCAGCAAGAGCACGTTGCTCTTGTCAAAAATAGTAGGCGGTTTTGATGGTCCATCCACCTTGCGCAGTTGCTGCTGTGCTGGGGGTGGCGATTGTGGTTTCTGGTAGGTATCGTATGGCTGTGAAAACATGGATGGAGGGGTCTGGCTGTGTCCGTGTCCATGTCCGTTAGTCGCAGAATTGATCCAGGGTTGCCGATGTGGGTATTGGATGGCTTCTAAATGACGAATAGAAAGTATGCGATAACAGGTGTGAATCTTCTGGCGTTCATGCGACATTAGAGTTTTCACATGACTGCTCAGTGAAATACAGAAAGTCTCCATAGGAAACCCTATTTCCGTATTCGCCGTGCTGCCATTGACTGTTCCTTACGTCGTCCAGGAACATGCAGGTCCCCGTTGCTGCTTGTGCTCATCTCCTTCGGCGTGTCTGATCCAGTGGATGATGGGGTTGCCGACGATGATGAAGGCGTTGAAGGCACCGGCGGGTTATAGGGTTCAATGATCGGATCAGGTGTACTTGGACCATCGCTCATCAATACGCTGGAGCTGTAGTAAACGTTCGAGGATGATGGAGCCGGCGCGTTGGAGACTGCTGCCATGGATTCTTGGATCTGCTGCTGACGCAAGTTCTCATTGACGCGCGAGTAGTGGTTGTAGACTGCCACAGCAAGGATCTTCTTGGCCTTTTCCTGTCCAATGACGTATTCGTCCAGATGTTTGACAATCTGAAGCAATGAACGGAAGCGCCGTAACATGACCATAACGATATCAGTACATTAAAGAAGGATCAAAAGAATCAAACCACACGCCAGGATACCGGCACCAGTGCCAGCACATTTTACCCCTTACCATCCTTGGATTCTGGATGCTGCCCATCCATTCTGAGGACTGCGCCGAAGCTGCATTCTTTTTTGAGGTGTTTGAAAAAGACTCGCCTGCACCACCTCCTCCACCCCCAATAACATCGCGCGTTTGGAAAGGGCCTGGATATGGGGGCTGCGTCGGGTACATGTTGGAGGAAGTTGCAGATGTGTGGATGTTGTCGCCAGAGGGAGGGTCTCCTGTTTTTGAGAACATATGACACATGTCAGATATTTGAGTCACCACGGCTGGGTTATATGAGGAAGGAGGGACACTCCATGGTGAGACCATGTTCACGCTATACCTTTAGCAGAATGTGACCCTGGCCGATTCTTGACAGCTTCACGGCTCTTTCCATCCTCAGTGGTCTTCTCTGTAGCTTGTGATCCTGTGTGCGTGTCTGCAACTTGACCTGCTACAACAGCAGAATCTCTCTTGAAAGCAGGCGCTGTCGATCCTGAGACTTCCGTTGAGCTCTGCTTAGGTTGCCTCTTTCTAGTGATATGCGTGGTGGTGTTGGAAGCAGCCTCCGAAGCATCCTGCGAAATGACGGTCGTTGTTGAAGTGGAGGGCGAGGAAGAGGAGGACGACGATGACGACGAGGAGCTCTTGGGAGGCTGACTTGCGTACCGGTGTATCGTCGAGGAAGTGAAGAAGCGTTGCGGCAAACCTTGATGCGCGATATTGCCTGTAGCTCGAGTGTGGTTGCTATGAGTTCTGCCTCGCAGGGTGAGGATGGCAACCCGATGGTGATGGGGTCGTCTCATGGAGACGAGCATGGACCGGTGGGCGAGACCGCCTGCTCGCATCGCAATGACCAGCATGGGTGGAAAGGAGGTTCTGGGGACGAAGGTAGAAGAATAATACGAAGAGAGAGGGGTCTAACGAATACTGGAATGTGGAGATGATAGTAAAAAAAGTAGAGCGATGCACATTCGCTTTGGACGATGCGTTTTTAAATGAGGTTGAGGGCATTTTCGCCACACATTCAGTCGCGACTGGACGGGATGACTGCGTTTTTCTGATCCGATTGCTCATCTGTGCAACCACCGCAGCACATTCGTACAAATGAGCACGAGATAGCGTTTGACAAATGATTGTTATTAACTGTATTGCGTGCGTGTGAAGGTGGAAATGCAAAGAGGTGTCGAGCCATGGTGGCCAAAGTGAAGTGCGTCTATCGAGGAATAGCAGTGTAGAAGCCTGTACATCACAAAAATATCATCTATCGCCTGCGCTTGCTATCCTTTCTGTCACGGTCGTTGCGGTCGCTCTTGCGGTTCTTCCTGCTGTCCTCGTCATAGTCGCGCTCGCGACTGCCTCCTCCGCTCTTCCTCCTATTGATTAGCTTCTCGAGCTCGCGCTTGCCTTCGCAGTTGGGGAACGTGTCCAGATCGAAGTAGGTGGGCGCAATATCCAATAGCCAGTCGGGTTTGACCTCAGACACCGTTCGGATATAGTTCTGGTTCGTCAGTACAAACTCATTGTAGATCACCCACTCAGCCGCATGGTCCAAGCATGAGCTGGGATGCAGACGGACGACCTGGTTGTCCTTGGCAGTCAGATAACTGCCGGATCTCTCCCGATGTGCCACCTGCATAAAGTATCCAGTGCAGAGAGCCTTGCGAATACCCGTATAATATGGTCCCTTAGGCTTCTCGTCGAAGGGAAGAGACACCAAGTCGAGATCACAGCGCTCCATGTATCTCTTGAGCTGTGTTCTGACATTGTCCGCAGACTTCAAAGTACGGTAATTGCAGAAGTTGTCGTAGCACCACTTTTGGTCTTCGTTTGCAGTCTTGTACGCGTGGTATACATTCAAAAGAGTGAGATGGTCTCCGTCGGGATGAGAGAACTGTGCCTTGGCCTCGTCAGCGAGCTTGCGCTGCTCTGGAGGGCGCAAGAAGACCAAAGGAACTATTGGAGAACGAAGAGTGTAAGCTACAAAATCATATGTGTTGAACATGAATGCGTTATTTATCGAGCGGGTACGCACCATTGAGCAAGGAGACGATGGTCATGATTTCGTTGGAGCATCCGTACTGAGGACTGGAAATGAGCATCTTGGCGAGCTGGGGATCAACAGGGAAGTCAGCCATTATGCTTCCAAGAGGTGTGAGGTTGCCGTCATCATCCAGAGCGCCGAGGTAGTTCAGCAACTCCAAGGCACGCATGAGGGTTTCCGGTGCTGGGGGGTCCATAAAGTCAAAGTGAACAAGATCGTCGATTCCAAGCTTCTTGAGCTGCAACACCACTGTGCCCAAGTTGCTCCTGAGAATTTCGGGGTACGTCGTCTCGATAAGCTCCTTCATAAAGGCATTCTCAGTGTATAATCTGAAGCACTTTCCGGGACGAGTACGGCCAGCACGACCTGAACGCTGCTGGGCCGAAGCCTTGGAGATGGGAGAAACCAAGAGAGATTCAACACGAATGCGGGGGTTGTACACCTTCTGCTTTGAGAAGCCAGGATCGATGACATACACGATTCCATCGATTGTCAAGGAGGTTTCGGCAATATTGGTTGAAACAACAATCTTGCGTCCTGGCCGTCCTCCCGCAGTCTTTGGGGGCGGCGCCTCTTCATAAATTCTTTTCTGTGCCTGGGGTGGCAATGTCGAATACAAAGGTAGCACCTTGACTGGGCCGGCATCCGGCATCTGCTCTGACTCCTGCTTAATCTTCCTGCAAGCATCCTCAATCTCCTCTTCTCCTGTCAGGAACAACAAGATATCACCAGCATCCTCTGTGCGGTGAATCTGAAGAGCGGTAAAGATGGCAGCCTCTAGGTAGTCGCTCTCCGGCTCGGGTGTGTAGTAGATCTCGACGGGGAAAGTACGACCGGGGACGCTCATCAATGGTGCGTCGTCAAAATACTTTTGGAATTTTCCGGCATCCAAGGTGGCGGACATGACCACAACCTTCAAATCTGGTCTCTTTCTAATGATCTCCTTCATCAAACCCATCAAAATATCGGTCGAAAGAGTACGGTCGTGAGCCTCATCCAGAATAATGGCCGAGTAACGCGTCAGCAATGGGTCGTTCATAGCCTCTCTGAGCAGCATACCATCCGTCATGTACCTATAGTGTCGAGGATAAAATGGCTGCGGTTAATTTTCTGTGGACTATGGTGACGCGGAAATTTAAATACTGCGGCGAGAGAAAGCCTTCTTACTGAAGCATGGTTTTTTCGCTAGTGCAATCCTCGAAACGAATATTATAACCGACTTCCTGACCCATGACCACATCCATCTCCTCGGCGACACGTTGAGCAACGGACATGGCGGCAAGACGACGGGGCTGCGTACAGGCAATCTTCTTCCCCTTGAACGCCGGCAGATCATCAAATACCATGAATTGAGGGATCCTATTATCAATTGAGTACGAGGAGCGGTTAATAGGCTAACACACAAAGCGTTGAATTTTCTGTAGCATCCATCAACTGATCTAATCTGTAAACCTACTGGGTAGTCTTTCCGGATCCAGTCTCACCGACCAAGATCACAACCTGATTGTTCTGGACCAGGTTCAAGAACTCCCTGCGATGCCTGTTGACAGGGAGTTTACGACGACCAGCGAGAATCTTACGATACTTATCACTGAAAGGCTTGTTCGTGAATGGGTTCGTTGAGCCTTCTTCAGCAGCCTCGCCCTGTTCCGCGGTAGTGGCGCCAATGACGAAGTTAGCCAAGGGGTGATTGGGGTCAAGGTTATAGGAGCTCTTCTTTCCAACAGCAGCTGCGCCTCCAACCAAGCGTTGGCTTGGAGGGAGGTGGGCGAGATAGGGGTTCTCCTTAGGAGCATCAGCCTCTCTGTCGGACTTGGACCGTTTCTGCGACTTGGATTCAGACATCGTTGCTAGAATTCCTTGAGTTGGTGAAGAGATGGGCGGAGGACTAAATGCGAAGAAAAAAAAAGAAAAAGAAAAAATGAACGCCAAAAAAAACACAAGGGTTAATTGGCAGTCACCGCCATGCATTTATCACGTGATGTAAGCATAAAAAAGACATTTTTTATTCGCTGAAAGCAGGCATCCAATGGGAGACAAGATCCGAGCAACTGCAGCTGGCTTGGGAAAAAGCTCATCGCTCCCTCTCGCTTCGTTCCTCTTCATCTTTCATCCTTCTTCATCTGTTGCAAATCATCTGCAAACTGCCCCAAACCATGTCGAACCAACCTCTATACTGGGTCGTTGGATTTGGCATCTTTATCATCTCTCTCCTGTTCTGTTATGTACGTCTCTACTCTCTAGTCATCGTTTAGGCGTCTCTAGACGAACAACTTGCCGCACACGACACGTTTTTTAAATCTTCGTTATTTTTTTAGGCGTACGACTTGAACAACAGCTATGTCTACTACCCATTGGCTATGCTCGTGGGATACAACATCTCGATGAAAGCTATCGATTACTTCATGCCCACGGCCTTTGATCCCCCACCACCCGCAGAGCCTAAGACTCGCCAAGAAAAGAAAAAGGCCGCTAAGGATGCGGAAGCACAAGCAAGGCGCTATGAGAAGATCCTCAGGACAGAAGCTGACGCCGCCCGCAAGGCTGCGGAGGCACGCGAGAGGGATTAGGTAGTTGAATGGAAATTACCATTTGGATCCAGCTGTACACGTACAATAACAATAATAACAGGCATCCTGATCCATCTGTCCACACACTCTAGTGTAGATTAAGCTGTGGACGGTGTAAGACGCCTTTGCATGCACTTGCGATTACAATTAGTTGGGTGACGCCAAAACAGCCTGCTGGGGGATCGTCAACAACCAAAAAAAGACATGAGAGACGATCTCGGCAAGTGAGAAGGGTCATCTCAACGTACCGTTTTGTAGCCAACAAGACCGAGTGGAGGGGGGAGGAGGTAGAGAAAAAGAGACAGTCCATCCAGTGATGCACTGGAGTACGAACATAGTTTTTGACCAAGGAAAGACGATGCCGAGTTTTTCAACGAAATGAAGAGGATCCGAAGAAAAGGAAATGTCTCCGTCGTGGCCGTGAGACCTAGTGTAGCCAGTTGGAGCAACGACCAACAAAACAAAAAAAAATAGGCGTCGAGTGTCGAGGGAAAATCGCGTCGTCATGAAACGTCTGCAACATGATATCCTCGACATGCGCGGTCCTTTTTATATACAAGGTGGCACGAAACGGGTTAGCAATGATCCTCGGGCCCTAGAGCGGAGTAGAGGCATTATAATAAGTTGGCGACTTAGTTGTGGTCGTCGCCACTCCCATGTCTGTAGACGATGACGGAGTCCTGACTGCGGTCCACTCTTTGTCGAGGGTGTCCAAGACCTCACTTCTCATTCTTTTAGATTCATTTTGGGATTAACCGTAACAAGGTTAGGTCTCGTTATGTTGTAGCAGTGCATGACTGACTTTCAACTCCTGCCATGAGCCACATAGTACTTTTTGAAGAAAAAACCCAGCAGCGGAAGCAACGAGTGCACTGATTGTAGATAGTGCCCTGTCGAAACCCCCGAAGCGCTCTTCACAAGGGGACTTGGACAGCCCGGTGGGGATTATTTAGACTAAATACACCAATATTTGAAGAAAATGTACCACTCTGTGCTTCATGACCTTGAACATGTCGCAATGACGCTTGAATGAAGATGTAGAGAGAATAGGATGTCTACAGCGCACGCAAGCGAGCCTGCAGTCGTTGCCAAGATTGCAACAGAAAGTCGTTTGCTTTCCAGTGTGCCCAGAAGCAAAGCAAATGGCTCATTTGCATGGTTTGCTTTCCAATGGCTTGACTCCTACGCATCAAGATTCTCGCTATTGTCATGTATTTTGCAGGCATGTTGATATCAGGGAAAGGTGCGAATATTCGGCGTGTGGAGAGTGAGGGAGAATGGTGCCTCCTGTGCATAAGCCATTTTTAACACCCGCGTACGATGCAAGAATGTCTCAGGAAAACGCCAGTGTGTGCGGAACAAGTAAGAAAGGTCGCACGCGTAAATGTTTACTCATTCAGTTGGCGTGGCTATTATACGAATCGTTCCCACCGCTAGTCGGGAGGAAACCCTAATCTCACAGTTATGAGAACCACTGCGTCTTGGCACTGCCATAACACCCATTTTAGAAATTGAAAGCGAGCAAGGCTGTTCAGTTCAAGGAAACTATGTTAAGTCTGTTGCCTGCTAAACAGATGGTAAAGGCAATCCCATGTCAGTGGTTACCTGAAATCAAACCAGGAAGCAAATAGCCAACACGTCTCGAAAGCGTGAAGGGTAGGCGAGATACCCCTAAAACGCCGACGTTGTCGCGAGGTCGCCACGCAGTGCACAGTGCGTGTGAAAGGTAGAAAGCTCTTCAAGGGGAAAGGTCTCATGGAACGCAAAGGCCACAGAAGTCGCTCTCCTACATGTCTCTGTGCTTGATTGCTTGCATCATTGAAAAACAACACTAGCCTCTGCTTGTTTATTTGTTTGTTCGTTTGTTTGTGTGCTGATCAAAAGCTATCATTTGCGGCGTCGACTTTAAAAGCTTTCTTTGTCAATGCATTATTGCTTTTCTACCCCCCTAGGGGTAGACTATGTCCTAGATCCCAGCAAAAAACGTCTCGTTTGTAATTTCGGTTGGCATCGAACCACATTGACACCTAAATCCCCAGAGGAGCAAAACACGGCTACGGCCAAGTATAAAAAATATAACACGGCCAGGACGAACAACGCGTTCAATGTTACTTGGCTTACGACGATACAAGTCCTCGCGCGTTGGTTCCTGCTATTTTATCAGGCGCTTTCGGCATCGATTACTTCAATGGGACGACACGTTGTAGAGTCGTAATTCGTCTCAGTAAATGTCTCCTGATACAAAAGACATGGAGAGTATCCTAAAACACCTTGCACAGCACAAACAAAAGTAGTTCGATCACGTCAAACGCCGCCACCGGCGAGCGAGGGCCCTAGCATCCACGCGAAATGATTACTAGAAGCTGTCGAAATAAAGCTTCGGTCTGGAAAAGATCACGAAAAGAATATAGGCGAAATAGAGAAACATCGTTCAAAAATGGCCTTTAGTGTTGATACGTATTGTCTACATGATGAAGTCCCAGCTGAAGCAAGAACAGGAAAAAAACAAGGGTACTAATCGTCAATTAGAGACTTCAAAGCCTTCCCTTCTGAACATTTCTTAGCATCTCTTCTACATCTGTCTCCTTAGTTTCCCGATTTTTTTTTGACAACGAAAGGGATGACTCTTCAAAATCAATTGAGCGTTTGGTTCTCGTTCAACCTTCCCCTTTCACAAGGCAATCAATACTGAACAATTGTTCTGCTCAAGCATTATTTTATAAAGTTCAGGGCATCCTTCCCATCCCTCACTCAACAAAAAAAGAGCTCAGTTTGATGTGCAGTAGTCTATACCGGCAGAAGAAAAGAAACAACAATCAAAGATGTATGGTATATATTTCTACTCTGAGGCAACGAAAACAGGGGGGTGAAGGGCGCTGCTTGCCCTGAAAGAGGTGGCCATTTTAAGATTTCGCATTAATTAGATCGCATATCGCTGGAAATTCTGGTGACTCTAGTGATAGACATCAAGAAATGCAGTGGGCGCAAAATAAAGGGAGTGAAATGTGCTCTGACACCACGAGTGGAAAGTGCATAGTCGGGAAGGACAGCATCGGAACCTACTCAGACAGCTCTTTGTTCTTGCCGATTTTACAAGTCTTGACTGAGAAAAAAAACAAGAGAGAAAACAGGAAGGAGGACCAAACAAAAACCAAGCGAGGTTTCAAAAGTGATGGTTGCGGATGAAGAGTGATTGGGAGCAAAACCAGTTGAATCTTAGTACTCACGGTCATGAAGAGGACAGACGGGAAACAATGGAAGGTCAAAAAGCAGGAGAGTGAAAAAAAAGGTAACAGCAATAGTAAGAGTAAGAGTAAGAGTAAGAATACGAACACACTACCAACCCGACGGAATACAGGGTCACAGTTTAACAAGTTCTCGAACCACGAAGTGTCATGAATTTGTCGAGGCCATTAGAATTGGCGCTATTCAAGTCCACCTAGACCATTGGATATCATCTATATAGTCCTGATCGAGACCGCCCAAAGGCTGTCCACCGCTGTAGCCCACGACAGCGTAACTAAACGAGACACGCGTTCAAAATACCCTTTCACCCATATGCGTCCGTGCTTGTAGATTGCGCCGACGTTGAAATGGTATCTGCGCTCGAATACGATGTTATTGGGCGGAAAACACACGAAAAGTTGAGGGTCGCTTCCATCGTCAACCCACCGAAGCATTCACTCCCAAGCATAAAAATCGGGCTCTTCCTGAAGAATTTATTGCCATGCTCGAACGTGTATTCCATGCTGTCAAGATCGCCCATTTAACTTTAAATTATCCCTCTTCGTTCTCCTCATCCTGTTAACTGCAAAATGCATGAATTGGTTCGCGGTTTCGAACAGTAAAATCAAGGGCATCTGGGAAGCAGGGGGGCAACAGCGTGTAAGAGTCGGGTCCTCGTCACTGCAGTGACGGTTGTCGTGCGTTTGCAACTTGCGGCGTTATTTTTCTTTCTGTGGGTTGTGTGGGTAACAGCAGGGGTGTCTCCGCGGCATAGGAAAACTGTAGTTAAAATTCTCAATAAACCCATATCTGGTACACATTTTTTTCATGCAGTGCATGTTTGGTTCCTCTTGCGCTTTAAACATGCCGTCTTAAGAACGAAGCACCTGCAACGAGTAATAAACATTCTCAAGTGTAACGCAGCGTGCGGACACATTGACACACTCTATGTTTTCGGCATCTAAACAGTGTGTTAAGGCAGAGCTGATTTTATCCTTTTACGCGACACATTGGGGCAATATTCCATCCGTCCTGTGACTGAGTAAGCGGGCATCACGCGTAATTTGTCGCGTCGTAGAATTCGTACTACGTCTGATTATCCACCTGGTCCGAAAACACGGATGCGCAAAAATTTGTATTTTCGCAACCCGTCGCTGAGCTAACCGGTCCCAAATGATCTACAACACTTTGAAAATCGGCTATGCTTCTAAACCCCTGCCCCCGGGGAATGTTATTGGCTGCATCATGCCCTTGCTAAGCGACCTGTATTGTTTATCCACTTACAAGCGGACAGCCTCTAGTTTAGCATTACTGAACTGATCGAGATACAAATGCAGTGAAAGGCATCTTCGTTGTCATTGTTCGATCCCATGTCCTGCTTCCGCATGGTCACGATATTCGCATGGCCACACGTCCTCAGCGATCATACTAGTTATTTATGCAAAGATTTGCAACGTTTGAGGCCTAGATAGGCGTAGCATGTTAGGTTCGGCGCTAAGATCTCTCGCCAATCAAAGGTTCTAATGTTTATAATATGTGCACGCATATATGCATGATGACTTCTGACGAAAAGAGTTGTACCCCGAAACTTAAAGAGTTCGAGCATGGGATAGGCACTACGCACATGGATATATGGTGTGGCATGGGTCGAGACCTAAAGGTATCAAGGGAAAAGAATAGGGAGTAGCATCCTCGAATAATAACAAATCCCGCCGAGCCTGCCTTACCTCAAATAAGTATGCTAAACTGCCCTTCTGTCTCGCAGTTTGCTACAACAATCGACCTACGCCATGTTGTTTAACAATTACTATACCCTTTTATCCCTCCCCCCCTCCCCCCCTCGCCATTCAGCCGACATAACCCAAGACGACTGGCTATTATGCACCTTATATTCTCGCCGGAGCCGCCCATGCCTGTGATATCTTTTAATGTTGGAAGGAAGTCAGTTTCTGATGTGTTGCAGGGGCAACATCAAGGGGACAGCAAAAGCATGATTCGTATAGTAGTCGTCTGTTTAGGAGATAGCAAAGCGGAGAGAGGCACCTTTGAGAGTTGGAACTTATATGGTAGATCTCACAGTCTCGCCAAAGATAGCTGGCCTGGGAAATGTTAGCATTTTACTTCCATCTTGTGGTGGAATGCATTGAGCCTTTGGCCAATATGAAAAAAGGGTGAGTAACTAGGAACTGGCCGGCGTTTGATACAATGAGCGTGCATGGCTCAGGAACAGTGCCGAGCGATGAGCTGGGATAAAAGGGAGATGGGTAACTATATCGATAGCTCGTGATTCCGCTGTGTTCCGGACTCCAACGATGTAAAAGCAACGAGCGTTATTTAATATCTCTATAGCACTCTCCTCGTGTCGCCATTTTTCTTTCTCTATCTACGAGTCCTATATTCATCGAGTGTTCGTTATCTCCTCGATAGTGGTTTGTCGGAACCACGCTGGCAGGCAGATGCATGGTAGTGCTCACAGGGCATTTTTTCCCGTCTATTGAACAAGGTTCTTGTTATTTGACGCATTTTTTTCATTTCCCGTTGCTGCATTCAGGGGAAGAGTTATCCGCACAAAAATCATGGATCTCAAGCACGTGATGTGCTGCACGCACTCCAGGTATGGGCTCAATCATGGGGACGGAGTACATGCGAGTGCGAAAAAAGAGAGCTTATGGATTCAAGACAACGCTGGGTTGTAAGGAAGAATTTTTTCTGGGATTCTAGGGATTGTTAAATGTCTGTGCATATCCTCGGTGTTTGCCTAGTTACTCTTCTACGAATGCTGTGGATGCCGGGCTGTCTGCGCAACAAGGAGTCTCTTTTCTCTCTGTGTGCCTCCGTACGTGCCCACCGAGTAGAAAGAAACATTGATTGTAATTGTTGATAAACCGAGGGTGGGCTTCTTAGTTGGATAGCGGGTTGCCGTTGCACTTCGTGGAGTGCCGTTGTTCAAATATTCAGTTGCAATTTAATGATGTGATGCATAGTAGTTGAAATCTTATCCCGGAAACAAAAGCGGTTTGTTTGGTACCGCCATGTTGACACCGCCCATCAGATTGGGGGCTCTCGCTCAAAAACCCCGTCCTAATTCATTCTGACTGTCTCAACCTGTGCTTCCAGCAAGCGGTTTTTGATCTTGGCGCCAACAGACGGAGTGAAAAAAAAGGAGGGAGGGAGGACCTGGCCAGGAGAAGAGTGAGTGGAATTCTGCTTTTTGAGAGCCGTGAATTATTTTTAAAATGGAAAATTTTCGATCCCCCCACATTGTGTGAACACACTCACACACGGGCCATGGCCGCAAGAGAAGTAAAAAATAATGAGCAGGAGCAGTGTCTGAACTACTGTGCATTACATTTCGTAAAGAAGAGACCGCCATCCGCAACATACGTCGCCGCTGATGCATATGTACATTCAGACTACTGTCACATCAACCCATATTTACTCCGCAGAGAGAAACCAGCCCGTTCAACGCTTGGATCCTAGGTTCTCAATCTACAAAGACTGCACTCTCATTCTCGAAAGATATCTTGCTGTTCGCCAAAATCTGACTAGTCAGAGTTGTCTATCACATCTGCCTACGGCAGCACCATTTCCTTGTTCTGCATAAGGACGTGAGGATGGGTCGACAGTAGGAACGACATTCGCATATGTTGTTGTTGCTGCTGTCGACTTTGTTGTTGCAATTGTTACTGCTGTTGTTGTTTTTTTCTCACAACGATATCGGCAGAGAGAGAATAGATTAGGTCCTCGTCGCCCTTTCTGCTTTTCTTTGCTGCTTTTACCCCTGATCAAGATATAAGGCTGAACTCTATTCCCACTTTCTTACACTCAGTCAGTCCTTGTTAATGAATAGTTCAGGTCCTCTCTCGCCTCTGTAACATTGGGCGATAAATGTATCCTTGCTGTTCCCTCCCTCTTGCTCGCTCTCTTAAGCGCGATACAAGGGGTAATAGCACACGGAGAGGACAGGACACGAGTACTCGCGCCCTCCGACCTCGTTCGCGCTCCCTTTCTGAGCGCTTGAACCTCACACAGCACTACACCAAGGCATAACGGCATCAGCCAGCCATCCTGTTCATCAATCAAATCTTTATTCATTCCACTATTTACTCAATTACACGTAATTTAGTCCGTTATCCAAACGACTAAGCTATACTATATCTTACTCTTTCCAACGAGATCGAGAGCGTGTGCGAGCCATTACCCTTTATTCAATGTAATTTAGACGACCTACAGTGTCCTCCATCCACTGCATTTCGTCCGTATTCAACATGCAATTGAAAATGGGGTTGTCAACGCAATGTTGTCCTTCCCTCGAAATATTCGTATAAAAGGCGGCTGTTTCTTCCGTCTTTTTTTTTTTTCTATCCTCCATCTTTCTAGCCAGTTCATCGCCACACACTCTTCACCTGTTAGCGATCGACGAATATCCGAAAATTAAAGAATCATATCCACATTCCCGAATTTCTCACCCAACACAGCTACAACCGACCTCAGCCCCTCGATTCCGTTATTTTGCCAACGTCTTGGGAAAAGGTCACGGATTGACGCGTTCACGAACTGCATTCTATTTCTATCACCACCACTCCAGACTGGTTTTGTACAGCTGCAGCGTTATACGTACAATCAAGCTGTTCCCCCAGTAGATATTATTGATCAGTTCAATACACAATGTCCGAGGTCGTACACTCCACAGTCAATATGGTCGCGCCAACATTCGTCGATATTTCTACCATTACCAAGTCAATGGTATCCAATACACCGGCAAGGAAGATCTCTGATAAGATCAAGACTCTATCGCTACAAGACTTCAATAACCTCGAGACGCGTCCTCGCTTTCTTCACGAGATGCGCGAGTCCCTTATGAAGATGGGTACGTTCTACATCAAGGACCATGGCATCTCCGCAGCGGTGACTACAGAGGCTATGAAGGCCGTCCAGGACTATTTTTCATTGCCCTTGGAGGAGAAGAAGAAAATGTTGATTGCCAACAGCCGACACTTCCGTGGCTATAAACTCATGGGTATGTGTTCCACTCGCTGTGTTTTTTCCTCAACTCCCCCCCCC
>MU617077.1:0-24333 GCA_025201705.1 Dissophora ornata
GAGAGAGAGAGAGAGGAAACAAAGATTCTTTATTGATGATATGTATCCTCAGCGTACTGTGGGTTATTGGATGTAACAGGAGCCTTCACGGTCTCCTCTTCCACAAACTGAGGGCCATGTGAGGACACTGCAAGATACTGAGGGCCATGTGAGGGCACTGCAGGATTCTTGGCCGAGCTTTCCTCGACCAGATTAGGATTAAACATAGGCGGGGTCTGCACAACTGTGGTCGACGCGACAGTGGTAGTAGGCGAGGCGGTCGCATAGGAGTAAGCTTGACCGGGCATAGGCATGGGTATAGGAGGTGGAGTATATATCTCTGTGGCAACAGTAGTAACAGCAGCATTTTGCTGGTGTTGGACAAGTCCTACGGGGGCGATTCCAATTGAAGTGGTCGGTGGTCCCTGCTGCTGTTGCTGCTGGTAGTAGGGACCTGTGGCCACAAGAGTTGGGTTAGGGTAGTATCCGGATGTGGGGATCTGCTGCTGCTGCACATACTGCTGCATATTCTGCTGTTGCTGCTGTTGCATTGCTTGGCCATAATTAAACGTTTGCTGAGGCGGTGGAGGGGGGTTAGAGTTGACTGCTTGCTGAGCAAACACGGGCTGCTGAAGAGACTGCTGCTGTTGGTACTGGGGCTGTGGAGCCTGCAAATATTGGGATTGCTGAACCTGCTGCATGGGCGGAAGGGAGCCAGGAGGACCAGCATCATTGGTCTTGGCAGGGTTGGTGACTTTGGAGTTTTTGTTCCTGTTGCGGAAGTAGAAGAATAGAGCCACGCCCAAAACGATGACGGCAGCTCCTGCTCCAATGCCTGCATACACGGCTGTATGGTTACTGCTGCTGCTGCTACTGCTTCCACCGTTGCTGTCGCCACTGCCGCTGCTTCCGCCGTTGGAGGTACTAGTGCTGGTGGGAATGGCGCCACTGGTTGTTACGCTTGGGAAATTAACGGTGTATGGGGCTGGAAATTAAGAGAAAACAGAGAGCTGATTAGTAGACAACCAAGGGGACTTGAACTGTCGTACATTCAAAGTGAAATATATATGATCAAACATTACCTGTCGCGGCGGTGTTGCAGCCAGTGGTGTACTCAGCAACAGATATGGCATCTATAAGGTCGGTGATCACGCATGGATAGCATGTTGCTAAAAATGACAAATAGAAAATAAAACAAGAGTGAGATACGACGAATAGCCATCTCTTTGTAGGCCACTGTGGAAGAAAAGATCCCCGGTTTAGAGCTAACTCACTGTATGCCGCAATAGCAGCGGACGTGCACAAGCATGGCTTCATGGCCGGGGTCACGACCCTGTTTTGCAATGACAAAGGAAAGAGAGAGATAGAGGGTGTGGGTTGTTAACAACACCATTTCGCATGCGCAAAACAGGTGTCATTGAGCCGCGAGGACGGTGGGCCAAAGTGAGCTCGATTCTTACGTGACTCCACCAGAACTACCAGTGCAGTTCTGAAAGATGACATGATAACTCCAGCAATAAGTGCTGAGGCAGGCAGGGGCGGACATGGGGCTACAGGTTCAGCGGAGGGAACTGGGGAAGGAGGATGTGGAGGAGGACGTGGAGGAGGACAGGGATGACGGTCCAACAGCTGTGTTGTTGCTGCTGCTGCGCTGCGCCCGTTCCTGAAAATTTAATTCTTGGAAGGGAAAAAGGCAATGGCAATAGGACGGCGATAACTTGCAGGAAAGGAGGTTGGAAAGGGGATGAGAAAAGAATAGAGAAGAGATAACAGCAAGTCAGAAGAAGCTAGTCGGAAGAAGTATAGAAGCAAAAGGAATGAGGAGGGACAGGGAGTTGGCCCCATGAAAATGCCAATGCTCTCGTTGTTTTTTGTTTGGGAACACAAACATCGGATTTCGACCCGTTTCCTTCTCTTCTTCCCTCGAATAGGTAATAAACAGGCCACACACCCAGTGTCTCTCTCCCATGTGGACCTGTAGGTGGGTATTTGCACCGCTCTCCAATGTTCTATATTTTCCCGCCCTGGTAACCCTCCCCTCCGATCTTCGGTACGACATGCAATGCAATATTTTTGGAGACTCGCAATAGCCATCGATATATCGGCTCTCTTTGAAAGGTCTCGTTCAAAGGGTAAATCTGCGCCTGTCACACGAGTCCTGTCCACACTCCGCAGCAATGGCGCAGAAACGATCATCATTGTGGATATTCTCCAACGCCGGAACACACTGACGGGATCTGCATGATACTTCCATCTAAAAGGTACAAATGGCAGTGTTCTCGATTCTGCTCCGCCCTGCCCGACCACCTTGTTGCACTGTGCGCAGAGTATCTGCAGTGTCTTGTGGACCTTGGATGCGTGATTCGCCGTGTACGGCACTAATACTTTCGAAAAATACGCCTATGAAAATTAATTGAATTTACCCGAAACTTTGGTCGCATCCCTCCCGTACCGTGCACAGCCCTCCTGAGAGCCAATGTCTCTTTTCCCCCAGGGCGGCGGCAGATGCGCCACTCGACGGTCATTGTCGGAAGACAAGTGATGCGAAGGCTCGGGATTTACTGCCCGTGGGAGACGCGCCACGTGCAGAAGATTACATCCCGGATGGACATCTTTGGGTTGCTTGTTGACTGTGGCGTAGATATCGCGTGATTGAATGAAGAATTAACGGTTTGAGACCGTATTGATGCGACCCCATGCGTAGGAGGTTAATTCCGCGACTTTTATTTCGAAAGAGGAGTCATATAACAAAGCACCACGAGATAGAGAGACAACTAGTAGGTTGTCGACATGAAAAGCACCTGCGATAAGGAGAGTGAACCAATACAGGACGGTGAATCCTATGGTGTCGGAAGGTCGTCGAAAGAGCCTCTCCATTCCTGCTATGCTTGATAGATTTCGGGGACGGAGGCAAATATGAATGAAACGGACGAGATAAAAAACGAAAAGTACAAGCGGACGAAACTACCAGGCATTTAAACAAAAGAACATGAGGTGCGCGACTGACAGCCAACGTAGTGTTTTTGAGTTTTCATCTCATAGTTTTGCTTTGCCTTCCACGGTGTCAGCGTGATTTCCACCCCGTTGACTGTTTGTTTGTTTGCAGGGTTGTGTGCTTACACCATGCCCGAAATGAATATAGATTTAAACACTGAGCTTGTTTTAGGCTATATGGGACGAGAGCCACAGCAACACAGCGGCCAGAGCTGCCAAGACTAGGGCACGCTTAAAAAGTATCATACTAGTAAGGACAAGTTATGGAAGCAGAATAGAGGAATAAAGGAAGATGAAAACTGAAGAGTAGAATGAGAAAAAGGATGTGATTTAGTCTGTTGAAAGGAGCCATGCGGTGTCCGGTTCCAGCGACAAAAGGCGACGAAGAGCTGGAGGAGGTTAAAAAATGGAGGTTCAGTTGCCACAAAGACACCTCAAGAAGCCGACAACGGAAAAAAGGCGGATATTCGATTGTGGCACTCCTCAAAGAAGTGACAGTCTTTGACGCTATGAGTAAGTCGGTTACCGCGTTGAACACACGGGACCCTCACTGTCCTGTAGTTCTGGGACTGCTGATGAAGCGCTTCGTCTGCTGGATAAAACGGAGGGCCATTTCCTGCTCTTTTTGCTTCGCTTGTCTTTTTGCGTGCCCTATCTCTTAACCCCCTTTCTCGGATTCTATTATTAATCCGACGCACTCACTCGCACCTTGCCGATGGCCGATATTTTCAGCTGGGTCTGGTTCCTGTACCAGGGCTGGCACTTTGACCAGAACATGGACTTTGTCGACAGCAATGGTCAGTACCTTGAGAGTGGAGCATACATGGCTGCTTCTAGATCCACAAAAAAAAGATCCACAAGCGAAAAACTCATCAGTTCATGCAACGGCCGCACCGGTTTTACGTGCTTTTGGTTTAGGCAACCTTTTCGATTACGCAACGCAGAGTTTTCATTACGAATATGTCCAAAGTAAACACTAGAAATATTTCTCTAGCGCGGGGGCTATCCATCAGTCGCATTGCGAAAGTGTAGATGGCATCAGTTAACGAACTATCTACTGATCTTGGCATAAAAAATATAGGGCAGATCAAAGAGTTCATATTCCACCGACTTTGTAACAGATACCGTTTTTTGCAGTGCTCAATTCCGTCAAACGCAGATGGCTGGGTGGGTGATGGTCTGTATCATGCAAGAGTGTCCATGACGTACGAAAAAATATCAGCAGTAACGATCGCACTCTACACACTTTTCTGTGGTCCCTCTTTGTTTTCTGACAATCAACCCACTCATAAAAAAAAGAACAATGTATCACTGAACGGACGCATTTAGGGAGGATGTCTTATGGAACCCCAACCTTCTCGTCATCGTGCCGGGTTCAGGGGAAGTGTCGCCGGGACAATGGGCCAGGAAGTTGTTTACGAACGGTAAGAGAGGCCAATGGGGTCTGGCGACCCAATTTCCGTATATTGATAGGGCTCTACAGGAAGGATGGGCTGTCATTCTCTGCGACCCCAATCATGACGAAGTTGGAGGAAGGACTCTGAACACGCACGCAAATCACGTTTGTCGCGTCTGGGAAGACATTATCTTGTAAGGACAAATTTTTAATGTTGTTGTCGACAGGATAGAGTCGACGCCGCTTTCAATGCGGCGCGTATACGGAGTGTAAATGTTGTGGCTAAATAATGAGATATGTTTCCACTTTGGCTTTACTTGTCAAGTCGCTCGAGCGCGCGACGCGTGATGTATATCGGGTTCAGTGTAGGGACGAGCTCTGTATTGGAGCTGTATGGCCAGAAAAGTATGTCAATGATGTCGATGCTGAATGTGGTATAAATTCACAGACATGTCGATGCAGGGTCTTGTATTTTATTTACAAGTGCTACCGTTGCTCTAATCCCAGAACTTGAGTTCAGGTCGCGTGTCAAAGCGATTGCGCTGATCGATGGAGAGGATGGGACCACACGCGCGGACGCCTGGTTCTGGAGGGTAAGAATGTCACCGCGCTGTCGATGGATATGGCTTGAGGTCTGGCTTCTGCTGATGGAGCTCTAGTGCACGTATCAAATGATCGACGATATTCCTCGCCTTTAGCACTCGTTTGCATTCATAAACTCTAACCGACTGAGGACGGCTGTCAATCAGGAGCTTGTCCAAAGTAGCGTATCCTTTGTCCAGTAATGTCTGGTTTGCGTTCCAGCTTGATCGAATAGATGGGAGTGGGATCTCACTCTCTCTTGGCTCTGTTGTGCTCCCCATAGCAAACGACCACGATTGCGTCCCCGGAATGGCCGTTGGTGGGGTCTTTGAGTACTTGAAGCAGAGCCGTTCATGGTATCAGACGATGTTGCTGGACGAAAGATCGTGCAGGGCCATACATCAACACCAGTGAAAAAAGAATCACATACACATCATAGGCGCTGGCAGCTGCGAGCTCCTGGCTTCTCTCTCTGCACACATGGCTGTGGCCTGCGAGATGCATTCAATCAGAAATAAAGCCAGCATTTGAATTTGTCAACAAAAGATTGCAGAGAGCGAATGCGCAGCAAATGGAGCGTTGGAGTTGACGACGACATCAGCGAGTGAAGAGCGTCGTAAGGGCGAGAGCGATCTCGATTGGCTGGTGTAGCGTGTCTGTTTTCGTCTTTTTTTTTTGAGCCCAGTGCCCACGACACGGCGTGGGAGACGATGACGGTGTTTGTGTGTGTGGACATTTATTTTCTCGCAGTATTTGTATTTGTGAGCCACACCACACGCATCCTACTGCGAGTTGCTGCGGCTTCGTGTCCTAATGCCAGCGCTGTCTTTGGCCAAAACCTACTAAAGGGCTCTTCCCGCCTGCACTCTCTCTTCCGCACTCTTTTCTCTTCTTCGCACAACCTCTCCGCGCCCCTTGCCCTGCGCCTGCAAGCTCTTGCCCTTCATCCACATCTCCATCTATCAGCAGCTGCAAAACGCTCCCCGTCTCGCATGCAAATGAGCGCTGATCCCGCGATATGGAGTTCCAAGCACGATGAATCCCCCCGCTCCCGCAGCTTCAATGCTCACACCTCTGGTCCCAGGGATCCCACAAAGGTCTGGATCGCCTTCCTAATGGATCATGGCGGATATCTGACACTTATCGGCCTGCCCGCCTTAGTCGCCGCTGCATCCTTCATCTCGCGCATGCGCTGGCTGACTCGGAATAGAAAGTCACATGGCTACGGACGGACCAATTTGATCTACTGGCCCTCCCAGATTTTCATCGCCATCGCATGCTTGATCTTGGTTGCCGGTGCGATTCCCTTAGGAAGCACCTCCGGACCAACCGGCGGTCTTTTTCTTGGCACAGTCTTCACATTACTGGCATGGGTAAGCAAACAAGTCTTCACGAAGACAGCAATAATCGCAGGCCTTGAACCTCCGCACCAGGCATTTGCCCTACTCTCCACTGACATCCATGATTTCGGCAATCATCGTTAGGTCATCGCCATTCCACTTAACGCTCTCGAGCATCAATACGAGACCCGTTCCTCCAACCATCTCTTTGCGTACTACCTCGTCACTTTGTGGACCAGCTTGCTCGCGCTCTACATACTCTCTGAAGACGACGATCAGCAGTCATCTTCGTTCCCCCCCTTCAAGTTCATGTCCTATTTCACCGGCGCCATCTCTGTTGCGTTCTTCTTCGAGGCCTATCCTCGGACGAACACTAGAGTGCAGCGGCTCGCCCGAGAGAAGGAGAACTTGAACGAATGGCAGCAAGCGAATCTGTTTTCACGTATATCATACCATTACTTCCAGAGAATAGTCAGTCTAGGAGCAACCCGGCCGCTGACAGGCGACGATCTGATCAACACGACCCCAGATCGGATTCTGACAAAAGCCAACTATGACCGCGTTGAGCGCTTCTGGGAGAAGAACAAGGCGCAAAGCGCAGCTAACCACAAGCAGCCTAGTTACTTTTGGACCGTCCTGCGTGCATACCAGCGACCAATCTTCATCATGCTGATCTTCCGAATCGTCGGCTTCGGCATGTTGTACATCCCGCCGCTGTTGTTTGGTCAACTGCTGCAGTTTATTGAGGATTACTCACACGCTGTACGAGATGGGACCGAACTCCCCGCACTCAAGATCGGGTTCATGATCTCTGGGGCAATGTTGTTCTTCAACCTTGCAAGTAGCTTTGTCCTTTGTATCTCCTTTCAAGATATCACCGACCTGGGTGCCCAGACACGCTCGGCGACGATCGCCTTGATCTACAGAAAATCATTGAAGCTCTCGCCTCAGGCTAAGCAGTCGTGTACGCTAGGAGAGATCACGAACCACATGTCAGTGGACGCTGAGCGATGGATCGAAGCTTCCTTCTTTTTGCCGCTTCTGGTAACCGTGCCGTAAGTGTCTTTTTTCAGAGTCGCATAACTCGTCTAAATTTATGCTGCAGATCCCTCCCCCTTGTTTTTTTTTTGCTTACCGAAAAGAACATCTTGTCCGTTTATTTGCGATAGCCTCGAGTTGATCCTTTCTATTTACTTGCTTTATCGGCTGCTGGGATGGTCTCTCCTGGCTGGACTGGCAGTTTTTGCCGTGCTGGTGCCGGTCCAAGCGAGAGTGGCGTCTTCCATGAACACATACCAGGAGGATCAGTTGAAATGGATGGATAAACGTCTCCGTCTTATGACAGAAATCTTGTCCAACATCAAGATCGTGAAGCTTTATAACTGGTATGTTAGGAGTCGCTGTCGGAAGAGAGGAGCTTAAAAAAAAGAGGAGACTTTGTTTTACTGAACCTGGAGAATTTTTTATTATTATTAGGGAGGTTCCTTTCCGCAAAAAGATTGACGTGCTTCGAGCCAAGGAAGTGCATGCTCTCAAGGGAATGGCCACCATCCGGTCGATCCTGACCATCGTCTTCACCTCCGTCACGCTACTGATGGCACTGTTCACGTTCTGGGCGTTCGCTTACATTGGAGGACCCAACATGACACCCGGTAAGATGACTTCGGAGGTCATCTTTGTAAGTATCGCACTCTTTGGCGTTATGAACAGACCCCTGGGATTGATCGCCCACATGATCTCAAGGACTATTGCCATTGACGTCGCCATGAAACGTGTCCAAAAGTTTCTGTTGATGGAGGAGATTGATACCACAGTTGTCCGTCGCTACAGTCGTCAACCTCGACCATCATCTTTAAGAAAAGGCCAGAGTGTGGACCAAATACTGTCAGTCGATATTGAGAATGGAACGTTTGCATGGGAGAAGGAACTGGATCCGGTTACGGCGGATATGGATTCTGTAATCGATGGTGAGAGACAACCGCTCCTTGCTGATGCAAGGCCTCAGCCTGTTCGGCCGACTCTATCCAACATTACGCTCCGCATCCCAGACGGCAACTTGACTGCGATTGTGGGTCGTATCGGACAGGGCAAGTCGTCGCTATTGAGTGTGATCATGGGAGAACTTTACAAGCGCCAGGGATCTGTCACAGTGTACGGCGATTTGGCGTATGTGCCTCAACAAGCGTGGATCATCAACGCAACTGTAAGGGACAACATTCTCTTTGGAAAGCCTTTCGATCAGGAAAAGTATGACAGGATCATCTTCGCCTCTGGATTGCAGCCTGACATGGAGATGTTGGGTGCTGGAGATCAAACCGAGATCGGAGAGCGTGGAATCAACTTGTCCGGGGGACAGAAACAAAGAGTCTCATTGGCTCGTGCTGCATACCAAGATGCTGATGTCTATCTTCTGGACGATCCCCTGAGCGCCGTGGATGCACACGTCGACCAACATCTGTGGCAGAATTTGGTTGGACCAAACGGGTTACTCAAGGATAAGACCCGTATTCTGGTCACCCACGGTATTCACCATCTCGAACATGTGGATCAAATAGTCGTTCTGAAGGACGGTGCAATCAACGAAGTGGGAGAATACCAACAGCTCATTAAGTCTCGCGGAACATTCCATCAATTGATCAAGGATTTCTCAGTTGCCAAGAAAAAGAAGAAGCACTCATCGTCAACGAGCAAGCAGCATCTGCGTGATCTGTTGCATGGCAAGAAGGAGACCAAGAAGGACGAAGATAGTGCCTTGGCCTCTGCCAGAAGCAGTATCAGTATGGGCGACAGTTGCAGCGACTCGGAGGGTGAGAGCAGCGAGCGCAATACGATTGTCGAGGAAGCGACTGTCAAGACCGCCGATAGCGACGCGGACAAGAATAGCTCTGGCGAGTTGATTGAAGATGAAAAGATGGAGGCCGGGAGGGTTGGCTGGAATGTTATGCTGATATATGCCAAGGCGGTGTAAGTTATCTTGCGAAATCTCTCAGGCAATGCGCGTGGCGCTGATTCGATTGCGAGTGAAGAAAGATATCTAATTCTTAAACTCTTACTTTATCGCTTAATTGATATGTAAATAGCTCATATCGCTATGCGCTGTTTTGCATCGTTCTGTTCGTATTGGCCCAAGGATGTCATCTCAGCACGAACTTCTGGCTCCGATACTGGGTCAGTGATACTGAGGCCCGCGAGAGAGACGGAAAGCAGGGACGGCCAGTATCGTATTACCTGTCTGGCTATGGAGGGCTTGTTGCCCTGTACATGTGCCTGGATATCGTGGTCAACTACATGGCCGAGGTCGTTTGTGGCATTCGAGCGTCTAATGTCCTCTATGACCGTCTGTTGAGCAGAGTGTTGCGCTTGCCAATGAGTTTCTTTGACGTGACTCCGTAAGTCTAGGTGCAGCACGCCTTGCCGAATCTTGGCAACTGTTGTGGCCATTTTCAGCTAACAACTCTTTATCTTGTGATGTACCATAATTCTTAGGATGGGCCGAATCATCAATCGCTTTTCGTCAGATATCCATTCAATCGACAGCCAGTTGCCCGAGGAATGGAACGATCTGTTCTCGTTCATTGCTATCATCGGAGGCACCCTCTTTGTCATTGCCTACTCGACTCCAATTTTCCTGGTCGTCATTCCACCCTTGATCTTGACGTACTTCTGGGTCCAGCACTACTTCATCAAGAGCAGTTCGAGTCTCAAACGCCTCTACTCCGTGTCTAAATCCCCGTTGTACCAACACTTTAGCGAGTCGTTGACAGGCGTGTCGACTATTCGCGTGATGAAGGGTCTTCAGGAGCAATTCATTCACCAAAACGAGGCTCGCACGGACGTGATTATCAATCGGATGAATGTATACACTTATGATAACAGGTGGCTTCAGATCCGTCTCGAGTCTCTCGGTGGAATCACTGTCTTTATCGCATCGATCTTGGCAGTTCTCAACGCTGGAAGCCTGGACCCCAGTCTTGTAGGGTTAGCATTAAGCTATGCCCTGAACATGATTGGCTTTATCAACTATCTCGTCCGAACCGTGAGTGAGGTCCAAAACATCCTGGTGTCAGTCGAACGTGTGGATGAGTATTCGCAAAAGCCGACTGAGGCTCCTGTAGAAACAGGAGCGCGTCTGCCTAAGAACTGGCCAGCTGAGGGTCGCATTGTCTTCAAGAATTACTCTGCGCGCTATCGCGAGGGTCTGGATCTGGTCGTCAAGGATGTGTCCTTCACAGTAGAACCTTCAGAATCAGTCGGTATTGTGGGTCGCACTGGAGCGGGCAAATCTTCGCTCACACTGGCATTGTTCAGAATCATCGAGGCAGCTGACAGCTACTGGGCTCGAGCTAGCGACCCAACATATTCCAAGGAACACTCTTTCGAGGACTCGGTAGCATTGTATTCCGATATCACTGGCGATGGTGGCTCGATCGAGATTGACGGCGTCGATATCTCGACGCTGGGCTTGAAGGATCTGAGACAGCATCTGTCCATCATCCCGCAGGACCCCACTCTCTTCGCGGGCACTGTCCGTGATAATCTCGATCCCTTCGAGGAGCATTCTGACAAGGATATCTGGGAGGCTCTAGAGCGATCACATTTGAAGAGCCACATTTCTTCCCTTTCAGGAGGGCTTTCTTTTGAGGTAGCCCAGAACGGTGAAAACTTTTCGGTTGGCCAGCGGTCTTTGATCTGTCTTGCGAGAGCCCTGTTGCGCAAAACCAAAGTCCTGGTGCTGGACGAAGCCACAGCTGCTGTGGATGTCGAGACGGACGAGCTGATTCAAAAAACTATCCGCAAGGAGTTCAAGGATAGAACGATATTGACAATTGCACACCGAATTAAGACTGTAATGGACTCGGACAAAATTCTCGTGTTGGAAAAGGGCCGTGTGCAAGAGTACGAGGCACCCTCAGAGTTGTTAAAGCGTAAGGAATCCTTGTTTTACAAACTTGCTGAGCAAGCTGGTGAGATCTGAGGATGAGAATGTTTGTTTCGTGATACATAGTTGGAAGAATAAACAACCAAATAAAATCATGTATGGTCCTACATCTTCTGGTTTATATTGGCATCGAGGAGGTGCAGCGGTATGTGAAGCTTGAGATACTTATCCTGAGGGATGTTGCAACGGACAAAAATAACAGGTAGGCAGTTCAGAAGATGACGTTTGCTCCATTGTTCAGCTCACGGACGTATGAAGTTCAGGCAAACAAAATCGTATTTGATCTTGGTCAGATCTGCAGAGGCTTCATTTTAAGTGATGAAAAACAGTTCGAATATCGTGTTGATTCGCTGCAACCATGAAGTATGGCGCGCAAAAGTTCAATAGTGTTAAAGAATATCATTGGACATGAGTCGCTGGAAATACCAGGACCTCAATTGCTTCAAATGGAGTCTTCCGATCATCAGGATGAAGTTAAACTTCTACCAGAGAGAAACCAGTCAAACGAGTGAGGAGAACTTGAGTTGCGGCGAAGGACATGAAGGAGTTGCTGGAGATATGGCCATAATGGCAAGCCATCGAACATCCTCACGAGAAAGAAAGAGCTGCGGTTGCCTCTTGATCCTAAGTCCTCCAGTTTCAGAAGCCGTCTTCTCTCGGGGGACTACGTGCCGGGATATGAGGTGCAAGTCTCAGTGGCATTCCCTGCAATTCAAGTCTTTGTAGCCAGTTTGCGTGTTGACAGTCGACATGCACAGAATAGACGTCCTAGAGAGGGCTGAATTTGGGAAATTGGAGTCGGCGGGTGGACCGTGCATTGGGAAGCTTTTGCAGGACCATCACCGAGAGAGTCATGCCGACTGTATCTGCATCGACTGTTACCGTGAGAACCATCAAGAGTCGGCGATACTGCATCTAAAGGGTGCTGTGGCTGCGAACGAGGGCCGGTATTCGACTTTATCGGCAGATTCATTCCCATTGTTCAGTTGATGTGCAATTGAAGATTTCAGTCTCCTAGTCCACTGGCTTTGGAGACTTCGGGGCAGCATATCAACGATTCATTCACTACAACAGCATCTCAGCTCCAAGTACTCTCATTTGGCGCCGGATTCTACCACAAGAAGAAAGCTGGTGTATACCTCTAGTTTCCCCAAGATGCCTAAGAAGTGCCGCTAATTAAATATACTGATCTGTAAACACGGACCGCTCTTGTGTTCTTGCAAAGAGTCACTTGCTCACATGCACTACAAAATTTATCACTCGTTTTCTCTAACGGTCGAAATTGCTCTCTCTCTCTCTCTCTGGATTTGTTGGGGAGAGATGGCAATAGACAGGCCGCTTCTTTGTCGCCGTTGTGCAAAAAGAAACCCGCTCATCTGTTGATCCATAGATCTACAAATCCAAAAAAACACAAGAGAGGGTGTCAGCTCTGACAGATACAGCCTTCAAGATCCATCACGAACGAATTAGAATGAATTTTGATCAAAAGGATGAGCGAAGAACTAGGCACGCCTGCCTACGCCAAGAAGATACCTTGCGAGTCTAACAACTGACAGTTTCGACACCTCGAGCAGTTCTTCTCACACCATGTATTCAAGATAATGATACATTTATTAAATTACAATGACAGTTACGAGTAACTCGCAAGTGTAGGGTGCATGGGCGCTACGAGGGGAAGAGGGTGATCGTGGATGATAACATTCATGGTGGTACTAATGTGAATGATTTAGGACGCCGGGCCGGGCATATTGGTCATTGTTGTTCTCATCTTCGTCTTCGCTTTCATTAATCCGCAGTATTGGGGGTACTAGCGGTCTCGCTGGCTTCCACAGACCGAACCTGCACTCGAAGCATGTGTAGCCGATGCATTGTAAGGGCCATTTCGCGATAATGCGGCAATGCATTGACTGAGCGAAGGATTGGGGCTAGAGGAAGAGCTGGCGGAAGGCGGGTCAGCCGAGAATGAGCTTGTGGGTGGCGAGCTGGTAGAGGGAGAACTGGTAGAAGGCGAGCTGGTAGAGGATGGGCTTGTGGGTGGCGAGCTGGTAGAGGATGAGCTTGCGGGTGGCGAGCTGGCAGAGGGAGAACTGGCCGAGGATAGGTCATTGGGAGCCGTTCCGGTCGATTTCTTGGCCAGGACTCGGCGGATGCTTTCCTTTAGTGTCAGTGTCATGATTGGAATTGAGATGATGAGGGAATGTAAAAGAGGCGGCAAGAACGAATGGAGTCGTAGAACTGACTTAATTCTCCTCAAAACAGGAAACAATTTCAAAGGACAGTCACAAGAAAGTCGGATAAGAGTCGAAGCCCGATGATTCCAACAAACTTTTGGGGCTCCAAGATGCCCGCTCGGTTCATATCAGAGGGCTTGGCATGGCAGCGTTTTCTACTTCACTCCTGTTGGAGATGCCTCCGTCAGTTGATTCTGTTGTTCAATTGAGAACCCATGGAAGCGCGTTTCAAACAGGGGTTTGACCAATCGGAGAATTGAATTAAAATAACTTTCTCTTTATTCAGGTAACGTAAGCCATGCGATAAATTCACTATCACTGCGATGTTTTACGGGGGTAGAGAGGTTTTTTTAAAGCTCTTTGTCTCTCTGATCCCTCTTTTTAGCATTAATCATATCCGCATGTCCTTTGGGGGAGGGTTCGTGGCTCTTGGGGGGTTACAGGGGGGTTTAAAGTGTTTAAGTCTTTTTCCCTCTGAAGAGTAATAGTCCGACAAGGCGCTTGCTCAGAGTACTACAGCGTAGTTATTTTTAGAAATGAAAGTGAATTTTGTATTTTTTCCCGCACTTTTTTTCCTAGTAGTTTTCTTCTCAATAGTTTTGTCTTTTAAAAAAGACAACTTTGACAGAAATTTACCTCTCTCTCTCTCTCTCTCTCTCTCTCTCTCTCTCTCTCTGGTTTTGTTGCGTGGGGAAGGGAGAGAGAGCAATAGACTAACCGCTTCTTTGTCGCCGCTGTTCAAAACAAAATTGCTCATCTGTTGGGAACACAAGAGCGATGACGGATACAGCCCTTCAAGATCTATAACGAACGAATTAGAAATAATTCTGATCAAAAGGATGACCGGAGAACTAGGCACGCTTGCCTACATCAAGGAAATATCTTGCGAGTCTAACAGCTGACGGTCTTGACACCTCGAACACTCTTCTTGCACCACGTATTCAAGAGGATGATACATTTATTAAATTACGATGACAGTTGCGAGTAATGCGCAAGGATAGGGTGCATGGGCACTGCGGGTGTGAAGAGGGTGATGGTGTGATAACAGCTATGACTATACCAATGGGAATGGTTTAGGGTGCGGGGCCAGGCATATTGGTCATTGTTGTTCTCATCTTCGTTCTCTCTCTCATTAATTCGCAGTATTGGGGGTACTAGCGGTTATGCAGGCTTTCGGAGATCAAACCAGTACGCAAAGCATGTGTAATCGATGGATTGTAATGGCCATTTCACAGGGATGCGGCAATGCATTGCCTGGGCGAAGGATTGGGGCTAGAGGAAGAGCTTGTGGGTAGCGGGTAGCGTGCTAGCAGAGGGAGAGCTGGCCGAAGATAGGTCATTAGGAGTCGGTCCGGCCAATTGCCTGTCCAGGACTTTGTGGATGCTTTGCATTAGGTTCATATTTGTGAAATGGAAGGAAGAGGGAGGAAGAACGAAATGCAAAACGACGAATAATCGACTTATTTCCCAAAAAGGGAAGCAATCCCAAAATGGCAAGATCAGACAAAGGAGTGTTGGAAGGGGGCTGTCGGACAAGAGTCGACACCGATGATTCCAACCAACTTTCGAAGTCCCAAGACCCTCACTCGGTTCATAGCATGGCGCAGCGTTTTCTACTTCACTCCTGTTGCAGATACCTCTGTCAGCAGATTCTGTTTTTGTCAACCGAGAATATGGAAGCGTGCTTCAAACAAGGAGTTTGACCAATCGGAGAATTTCATAAAATAACCCCTTCTGTATTTCCAGTCTCGTAGCAAACATGCACATGACACCCAACCCCCTTCTAGCACTCAAATCCCGGGTCCTCGGCCACCTCGCCCTCATACTTCCAGTGCGTCAATGTCAAGCTGTAGCCCAGCGAGGTGGTTTTTTACAATTCATGGGCTTCACGTGCTTTGAAAACTGGTCTGATCCATCAAAGACTTGGCATCTGCGGCATAGATACTATCAAAAAAGCAAGGATCCTCCGTTTCAGTTGTTACAAGAGCGAGAATGAGAACCAGGAATATAAAGGGATTGAGAGCGATAGCGACCAATTTATCCAATTCCTCGTCTATTTTGCGGGCATCGGCATGATTATTACCAACCAGACCCTTTGGTGTCATATGCCACCAGTTCTTCCTTGCGCACTCCATGTAATTGTGGGGCAACCACTTGCGCCATATGTCCCCTGTCCGCCTTTGCACAACTCCTTGAAGGCGTATCAGTTGCTTGTCGGGTTGTGTGTAGTTAACATCAATGCCAAGACCCGAGAGCGATTTTCTCGCCGGGTTGGTCCGACCTGTAGACAAAAAAAGGGTCATCGGATTCAAAGATAGGTCCCATGACCCATGGTCATGCATGCAGAGTGTTAAAACAAGCGTCTTCTACGCAACATCTACTTTTGCGACAGCATTTTTTTTCTTAACATTACTATTGATGAGAGAGAAGTTTATACACATGAACTCTCCAAGCACCAACGAAAAGACTGGTGATGGTATTGTAGGTGTAGAGGCGAACGACTGACTGGGATTAATCCAAGTGACCAACAGTTCCGTGGTCCGACCAGCAGAATAAATAGAACACCGCATGCATCAATTCAATTCAGCTCAATTCATTTCTGCAGCGTCACACATACGACAGTCGAAGAGTCGACGCGTGCGTCGCTTATCCGGATTTCTGCGCGAATAAATATCGCGCACAATCCGGCATTTTTGCCCAAGCAATTATTCTTCAAATTCTTCTCCCCCTTCACTTTGTCCTGCCTTCACAATACTGTACACTATAAAATCCTTACTTCCCTTTCTCAAACAGCGATTGTGATATAAACAACATGCCGCTGTTCGAATCTGACTCTCAGGAACAGGCGGATCAGGTTGACCTCCCAACGACCTCCATCCCTCAGTTTCTGCCGCTCGACTCATGGAGTACATACGATTTTTCCGAAACAACCCCGCTTACGACATTTGGAGAGATGCCAGACCATATTCAAAAGTCATTGCCCACAGACCAGGACCTGGTGTCGAATGTCAATTTTGGTTATGATTTCAACAATATAGCACCCCCATTGCCAAATGTCAGCATAGAGGACTTTGCCGGCCAGCAAATCAGTAGATGGATGCAGAACAGCTTCAATTCTGCCATACCTCAAGAGCAGCCACAAACTCAACTGCTGCGCTTTCCCGATCAGCCGCCTGCCCCTGAAATCGCCTCTTTCCTTACATTTAGCCCACCGATGGCGGAAAAATTTATGCAACCCCTGGATTCACAGCCGCAAAGAATATTCATTGATCAATCGGGCCATTCTCAATGGCTGCAGAAACCACAGCACGGCAACTACAACTCGCATTACTATGAAGGCACTCAAGAGAGGCAACTTCAAATACTAGAGGGGCAAAGAGTATACACTCAAATGGTATGATACATCATTTAGCTGATGTTTCTCCTAGCGCAAGCCGTGAAAAATTTTTAACGCTTTTAATTGGAAAATTTCGTTCGCAATGCAGGGAAGCCTGAACCCGGGGAAAGAGACACCAGGGGCGTCGCTATCAGATTTTCCAGAATTTTCCCTAGACGATCAAAGTGTCCCTGCGAGCGAGACGAAAAGCCAAGGCCATGATCAACCGAAGGGTAAACGACGACGAAGGCGTCCATCCAGTCGAGGGGACATCAGAGACGAAAGGAACACGCAGACCACCATTCAAAGCGAAGCCAAGCGACCTCGTCAATCTCGGACATTGAAGAAAAAGCTCCAGGTTATTGCATACTGTGAGCAAAACCCAACCTCTACTAACCAAGAAGTTGGCAAGCACTTTGGCATGCCTCGCACAACTGTTCACAGTATCAAGAAAAATAAGTCATCACTGCAGCAGTCCTTCGAAAGAGGGCCATGTTCCAGTTTGACGTTGGAGACATCCCGAATCGTGGAGCGACCTTTCCGAGTCCTGGAGGAGATCCTCGCGTCGTGGGTTACCAACATGCAGTCTCGGTGCATTCCAGTCACTGGCAACAAAATCACGGCCCAGGCGATCGAAATTCATAGGATGCTCTCGGGTCTATTGGCTGTGCCGCTGCCGGCTTGCACCTTTTCCTCAGGATGGCTCAAGCTCTTCAAAAAGAGACGAGGCATCGACCTTAAGGCGATGCATGGCAGCGACCCCACGGTGCATGATATTGCACACGCGTTTGTAGAGTTGCATGCCAAACTCGACGGGTTCGATGAAAATCAAATCTACACGTGTGACATAACAAACATGTTCGTGTATGGGATCCAGACGGACGTCTTTCAAAGCGGAAACCAAGGAAATCGTGCTAGAGGCATCGACACTGCCAGCGTATCTGTCCTGCTTAGCAGCAATGCCAGCGGCAGTGACATGAGGAAACCATTGATTCATGGTAAGAATGCATTTAATGCCACGCAAGGACATAGTTTTTCGTGATTTTAACCTTTCCGTTATTTGCATATTTTCATATCAAGTCCGAGGCGGTCCGAACTTGTTTGAGGCCAAAGTTCATGACGACCTGGAACTTGGTGCAGGCGAAGTAGAGTTAACGTCTTTAGTGTTCATGAAATGGTTGACGGAGTTCGACGCCTCCTTTGACACATCATGTCATGTCGCATTGCTTGTGGATGAGGCAGTTTGGCAGAGTTTCATGGGCACCTGGAATTACAATTATCAGTTAAAGAGGACCAAGGTCATAAAAGTGCCTAGAGAGCTGACTGCGCTGATGCCAATGAGCAACGGGACGATCAGGCAGCTGAAAATTAACTACCGCATTATCTCGTTGGAGAAGAGAATGGGCTCCGACGGGCTGGCAGCGGATGTTGCATTTGAGGACTACTTGAGGCTCGTTCAACAGGCATGGACCCAAGTACCGGTGTCGACTATAGTCCAAAGTTTTAAGCGATTCCTACCGCCATATCTTCAGGCTGCAGCAAACGAACCAAATAGTGTCCGTCCAGGAATCATCAATACCAAGCCTTCGGAAGAGAAACTAAGAGTTGTGCTCAAAAAGGCAAAGATCCCAGACTACATCCTTGAGTACTACCTAAATCAAGACAAGGACGTAGGCCCATCCAGCTTTCTTCGCGAAACGATACTGGAAATACAATTGCGCCATGGTTTTGAGCAATACTTTGGAATTGCAGGGTTTGGGGGGGTAGATCACGCAAGCGGGAAGCCCATGGCGAAATTTTACATGCCGATGCACTATTCATTATATCTTTGCCCTTGTTCTCGCTCGCGCGCAGCACAAACCATCATCCTCGGAATATTACCAATTTAACGGACAAATAAATACGGTGCGACGCTCTTGATGCATATACGGTTCTCTGTCCTTCGTGCTCCTTCTCCTTGAAAGCAGATCGCGCGAAGGTTATCTTTTCCACGAAATATATCATTGAATAACGTGTGGTGGAAGTAGCTTGTCGAAAGAAACTTTGGAGAAGTAGCGTGAATATAGTAAGTGGAATGCCCTAGAAATCTTATAAGCCATTGAACGTCCTCACGAGAAAGATAGAAGCTGCTGCCTCATGATCCGAAATCCTCCTGTTCCAGAAACCGTCACCTCTCGGAGGACTGCGTGCCGAGATATGAGATGCAAGCCTCGGTGGCATTCCCTACAATCAAGTTTTTGTGGCCAGTTTGCGTGTTGACAGTCGGCCTGCCCAGAATGAACGTCCTGGAGAGGGCTGAATTGAGGAAATTGGAGTTAGTGACGGGGATCGCGCACCGAGCAATTTCTACAGGGCCGTCATCGAGAGGGTCATGTTGACTGCGTCTGCATCGACTGTTATCGTGAGAACTATCGAGGATCGGCGACGCTGCATCTAAAGGATGTTATGGCTGCTAACGAGGGCCGGTATTCGACTTTATCGGCAGATTCATTCCCATTGTTCAGTTGATGTGCAATTGAAGATTTCAGTCTCCTTGTCTCACTGGCTTGGAGACTTCGGGCGGCATGTCAAGGACTCATTCACCACAAGAGTATCTCAGCTTCAAGTACTCTCATTTGGCGCTGGATTCTGCCACAAGAATAAAACTGGTGTATGTCTCTAATCTCCTCAAGATGCTTAAGTAGTGCTGGTCATTGAAGGTTGCACACAAGAACACAAGAGTGATCCGCACTTGCTCACGTGCACTAGATATTTTTATTTTTTCCCGCACTTTTTTTTCCCGCACTTTTTTTCCCCGGTAGTTTTCTCACAGTTTTAAAAAAGGCAACATTGGCAGAAATTTCTATGCAGGATCTTTCTCTCTCTCTCCCTGGTTTTGTTGGGTGGGGAGGGGAGAGAGAGCAATAAACTGACCGCTTTTTTGTCGCTGTTGTTCAAAACAAAATCGCTCATCAGAGAACACAAGCGATGACGGATACAGCCCTTCAAGATCCATAACGAACGAATTAGAAAGAATTCTGATTAAAAAGATGAGCGGAGAACTAGGCACGCTTGCCTACGCCAAGAAAATACCTTGTCAGTCTAACAACTGACGGTTTCGACACTTCGAACAGCTCTTCCTACGCCATATGTTCAAGAGAATGACACACTCATTAAATTGCAAGCAACTCGCAAGGGTGTGGTGCATGGGCGCTGCGAGGGGGAAGAGGATGATGGTATGACAACAGCCATGACGATACCAACGGGAATGGTTTAGAACACCGGGCTGGGCATATTGGTCATTGTTGTTCTCATCTTCGTCCTCGCTCTCAATAATCCGCAGTATTGGGGTTACTAGTGGTCATGTGGACTTCCAGAGTCCGAGCCTGTACGCAAAGCAAGTGTAGCCGATGCAATATAAAGCCATTTCTCAGGAATACGGCAATGCATTGGTTGGGCGAAGGGTTGGGACCAGAGGAAGAGCTGGTGGAAGGTGAGTTGGCAGAGAATGAGCTTGCGGGTAGCGGGCTAGCAGAGGCAGAGCTGGCCTAGGATAGGTCATTGGGAGTCAATCCCGTCAATTGCTCCATTCGGGTCATGTTTGGCAATGTGACCGAGGGGAGGAAAGAATTCGACATGGCCACATGGCCAGTACCCTGGCTGTTGTGAGCATTGACAACACTAAGGGAAACAATCCCAAAATCGCAGGAGGCTTGCACCGTATGTTCCCTGTCTGCCTTCGTATACTCCTTTAAGATGTAGGACACTCTAATCGTAACTTCAACAAATACGATGCTGAGCTTTAATGTGTGGCGCGAGAAGAGGAGCTTGAGATAGTACAGACATTACTTGGAGTAGCAACATTTAAAGAGGGGTTTTTTTTGGATTATGTAGTGTATCTGCGTGCGTTCAGCACTCTCTGCGAGCGTATCAGTTGCTTGTTGGGTTGTGTGTAGTAGACATCAATGCCAAGACTTGGGAGCAATTTCCCTGTGGGACCATCTGACCTGCAGACAAAACACGGGTCATCAGATACAGAGATGGGTGCCATGGCTCATGGAGTGTTTACATCAATTAATTCAAATTATGCAGCGTCAGACAACGGACAGTACATGTGCACCTTGTGCCCATGCACAAAGAGTCGACTATCTGAATTGAGGTGGGAAGCTTTATATATAGTGCGCACCCCTCACATTTCCGCCTCTGCAATAACTCTTCCGCCTTGTCTTTATCCTGTCACTACGACACTGTAAAACCCTTGCCGAATCTTCTCAAATAGCCGCCGCAATATAGCAGACAACATGCCGCTGTTGAATCTATCTCTCAGGAACATGCGGGTTGTGCGTAGTAAACAAAAACTCGCAATTTCGCAAATGCAGCAAATGCAGGTGTGATATCAGCGTGCATTCATCTACTTCCGAAGCGTCACATATCCGACAATGACTCCCACGCTCCTCTCCATCTCAAAACCTATTTGTGCACACTCAACAAGCAATTGTCTTTCACATTCTTTTTCGCCTTCGCTTTGTCCTGTCTCCACGACACTGTAATATAGTAGACAACATGCCGCTGTTCGAATCTATCTCTCAGGGACAGGCCAAGTTGAAGTTGTAAAAGCATTTTTTCCCCTGACATTGCTATTAAATAAAACAAATGTTTTTTTCATGACTCTTCAAGCAGCGACGAAACGAGTGGTTATGGTATTATTCAAGTAATAGACAGTTTCGCGATCCAGTCAACACAACAATCATTGCTTTCTCGCTAACGCTGGATCACATGCAACAACGAAGCGTCGCTCATACGGCACTGACGGTGCTCCAACTTGAGCCCATGAAAAAAGCGCTGCATATCGGACATGTTGAATCGACTTTGCTCGAGCAGGATAAATATGATCACTCTCAACGTTTTTTCTAAAGTAATTGTACATCACATTCTTTTCCTCCTTCGCTTTGTCCTGCCTACACAACACTGTAATGCTGCGACACCATAAGATCCTTGATCCCCTCTCTCTTCTCTTTTCTTTTCTTTTCTTTTTTTTTCATGTTTTTTTTTTTATTTTATTTTTAAACAACCGCTCCGCTGTAATATAGTAGACGGCATGCCGCTGTTCGAGTTTACCTTTCTGGGTCAAGTTGATGCCCCAATGACCTCCACCCCTCGCCCTCTGCCGCTCGACTTGCGGGGCACATTCGATTATCCCGAAACAACTCCGGAAGAGCCATTGTCCGCAGGCCAGGTCCTGATGTCGAATGCCAATTCTGGTTGTACTTTCAGCACAGAGGACTTTACCGGCCAGCAAAGCAGTACATGGATGCAGAACAGCTCCAATTCTGCCATTCATCAAGAGCAGCCACAAACTCGACTGCTGCACTGTCCCCATCAGTCACCTGCCCCTGAAATATCCTCTTCCCAAGCATTTAGCCCATCGGCGGCTATGCAGCCCCTGAATTCACAGCTGCACGTTGATCAATCGGGCCATTCTCAATTGCTGCAGAACCCACAGCAAGGCAACTACAACTCGCATCACAGAGTATTCGCTCAAATGGTATGATACGTCATATTCAGCTGTTGTTTCTCCCAGAGCAAGCTCTAGATGTATTCAACGCTTTTAATTGTTTTGAACTAGAAAATTTCGCCCGCAATGCAGGGAAGCCTGAACCCGGGGCAAGAGACATCAGGGGCGTCGTTATCAGATTCTCCAGAATTTTCCCTAGACAATCAAAGTGTCCCTGCGAGCGAGACGAAAAGCCAAGGCCATGATCAACCGAAGGGTAAACGACTACGAGGGCGTTCATCCAGTCGAGGGGACATCATAGACGAAAGGAACACGCAGACCACCATTCAAAGCGAAACCAAGCGACCTCGTCAATCTCTGACATTGAAGAAAAAGCTCCAGGTTATGGAATACTGTGAGCAAAACCCAGCCTCTACTGACCAAGAAGTTGGCAAGCACTTTGGCATTCCTCGCGGGACAGTTCACGGTATCAGGAAAAATAAGTCATTACTGCAGTTTCTCGAAAGAGGGCCATGTTCCAGTTTGACGTTGGAGACATCCCGAATCGTGGAGCCACCTTTCCAAGTCCTGGAGGAGATCCTCATGTTGTGGATTATCAACCTGCAGTCTCGGTGCATCCCAGTCACTGGCAACAAAATCACAGCACAGGCGATCGAAATTCATAGGATTCTCTCGGGTCAATTGGCTGTGCCGCAGCCGACTTGCGCCTTTTCCTCAGGATGGCTCAAGCTCTTCAAGAAGAGACAAGGCGTCGACCTTAAGACGATGCATGGCAGCGACCCCACAGTGCATGATATTGCACACGCGTTTGTAGAGTTGCATGCCAAACTCGACGGGTTCGATGAAAATCAAATCTACACGTGTGACATAGCAAACATGTTCGTGTATGGGATCCAGACGGACGTCTTTCAAAGCGGAAACCAAGGAAATCGTGCTAGAGGCATCGACACTGCCAGCGTATCTGTCCTGCTTAGCAGCAATGCCAGCGGCAGTGATAAGAGGAAACCATTGATTCATGGTAAGAATGCATTTAATGCCACGCAAGGATGTTTTCTACATAGTTTTTCGTGTTTTTAACCTTTCCGTTATTTGCATATTTTCGTGGTGCAGGCGAAGCAGAGTCAACGGCTTTAGTGTTCATGAAATGGTTGACGGAGTTCGACGCCTCCTTTGACACATCATGTCATGTCGCCTTGCTTGTGGATGAGGCATTTTGGCAGAGCTTCATGAGCTTCAGGAATCGCATTTGTATATTAAAGAGGACCAAGGTCATAGAAGTGCCAAGAAAGCTGACTGCGCTGATGCCAATGAGCAATGGGATGATCAAGCATCTGAAGATCAACCACCACATTCTCTCGTTGGAGAAGAGGAAGGTCTCCAACGGGCTGGCAGCGGATGTTGCATTAGAGGACTACTTGAGGCTCGTTCCACAGGCATGGACCCAAGTACCAGTGTCAACTATAGTCCAAAGTTTTAAGCGATTCCTACCGAACAGTGTCTGTGCAGGAGTCATCAATTTCAAGCCTTTGGAAGACAGGTTGAGAGTTGCGCTCAAAGAGGCAAAGGTCCCAAACCACATCCTCAAGTACTACCTGAATCAGGACAAGGACATTGGCCCGTCCGACTTTCTCCGTAATGCGATACTGAAGATACAATCGCGCCACAGCTTTGAGCAATACTTGGAATTGTGGGTTTTGGAATCGTGGGGAAGATCATGCTTGCAGGAAGCCGATGCTCGCGCGTAGCACAAATCATCATCCTCAGAATATTACTTTGCGACGCTCTTGATACATACATGGTTCGTGCTCCTCCTTTCTGAAAGCGGATCGCGCAAAAGTTAGCTTTTCCACGAGATATACCATTGCATAACGTGTGATAAAAAGCAGTTAGTCGAAATAAACTTTGGCATTTAGTGAAGCGCCCTAGAAATCTCTAGGCTTTACGTCGAGGGTGGAGAGATATGTGGGAAGGTGGGAAGGATTGCCCCCTCCCTTTTTTTTTT
>MU617078.1:0-24326 GCA_025201705.1 Dissophora ornata
CATGCTCTTGTCTGCTTCCAATAGATACAGCTTTATTTTGATTTTTAAAAAAGTTGAGATAATTAAACGGAATTGGAGGTGTTGCTTTATGATGGATGAATTCCAAAGAAAGTGTCGTCTCCGCCATACTCGCTTCCTCCATACTCACTGCCTCCATACTCACTTCCCCGTCCAAGATTGGGTCCTCCGGGACTGGGGCAGTAGAGCGACGAGCTTGCCTCCATATCATTGTCCGATACCATCGACGCCATCGGTGATCCTGGCGATGGGCTTGGTGGTAGCGGCGTATTCACTGCACTTGTGTAAGCCGCCAACGAGTTTGGGGACTGAGGTGCCGGTAACAATCCCGTCGACGAATAGAAGTTTGGGATCTGTATATTCATCGATGGCGCCCGCCTCGAATTGTTGTTTATCTGGTTCTGATCGTTCACGTTCAGATTCCCATTGGAGTTTATGCTCATGCCCATGTTATGCAGCGAAAACGCTGGTGAGAGTGGCGAAAGCGGCGACATTGGAGAGTGGTGTGGGGAAAGAGGTGCATTTTGTGGTGATTGCGGAGTGCCGCCGCCCATGGAGGTTTGGATCGTGAGCGGAGACTGTGGTCGACGAGGTCCTGAAGACGATCCATCGTTGGATCCGAGGGTATTGAACATCATGTTTTGATACATTTGCTGGGTAGAGTTCTCCGGAGCAGTGATATAAATCGGCGGCCTTTCTGGTTCTGGCTTGACCTCATAGTGCTCGAACGTGAGTTCAGGCGGCAATGCTACGACAGTTAAGATGTGCAAGAAACAGTGACGCTCTATTAGCGATGCAGTTCATAAGGAAATAAGAACAGTATGAGAAGTCGTACGCAGCTGACCCCAACTTACGTTGTCCGCCTGACGACTTTTGGATGTAGTCGAGCATGCTCTTCAGCAGTTGCTGTTGAGCCTGCTGCTTTTTTCGCGTCTCCGCCAATTCCCGCACTACTTCGCCAAAGTTCTCCTGCAGCTGCCTGACAAGCTGGGCCAACTCGGACTGGGATGACTGGATGATCGCCATATGGGCCGGCAAATCCCCACCTTCCCGCCTCATCGGGTCGGACTCCATGGCCTTACGCTTGATATCATCTAACAGATCCTGACGCCCTCTCAAGAACTTTTGGTGCGAGAACTCCCAAATTTGGTTCTCTGCCAGTGTCCGGTGTCCTCGGGGCGATTTGTTGACTTTGTGAAAGCCGTACCTATTATTATTAGTAGACAAACATGTAGACGGTCATCAGTTCCTTCTGTTTGTTCGGAGGATTAAAAAGTAGCACACTCATGGAATAAAACGCAGGTCGAAGGGAAAGCCGCCATACATGTTGAGCTGTCTCACAAAACTCGAGAAGTTGTTATGCTTGAAATGCTTCGGAAGTACATCTCTCGAGAACTCCATGATGTTGCAGACAATAAAGGACGTTCCTGTATAGTTCCACGCAATCAAGTGCTGATACTGTTTGTCGACCACCATGCTATTTTTTGGCAAGGAGGAGGTCAAAGCAAGCATTAACGTCACAGGGCAATAAGCATAAACAGTTTTTAGGCTAAAAGTGCAATTGTCGCAGACGGCATGCTTGACTGCTTGACACTTACTTGTGCAGTTTGTGGACAAACGTGTTGGTGTTTGCCTTTGCGGGCGAGGATGGTGGCTGTAACGACGTCATAGAGCCATTGGGTGACGACGGCTGGGAACCGGACGCAGAGGGTGAGGATGGCGAGCTGTTGCTCGTCTGAAGAGGGTACGGGATCTGGTTTCCACTGTTAGCCCTTACACCGCCAGGCTGACGAGGTTGCTGAAGTGGAGGTTGCTGCAGCTGAAGATGCTGAGCCTGCTGCTGCAGTTGCTGCTGCTGTAGTTGTTGTTGCTGTAGTTGCTGCTGCTGCTGCTGTAGTTGATGTTGCTGTAGTTGCTGTTGCTGTAGTTGCTGCTGCTGCTGCTGCATATGTAGGAGCTGAGGATTCATGCTAAGATATAGTTCCCGGCTAGAGGCACGAGATACGATTGTTGCCGTGGCAGCAAATGTTGGACAGGTCTGGTCAGTACGTTTGTTGGAGATAAGGATAAAATGATGCAGACAAGAGAGCAAAAAAAAAAAAAAGGAAGAAAGAAAGAAAAAGAAAAGAGAGAGTGGGGAGTGATCGCGATTGCTCTTTTTATACAAGCACAACGACATTGATTTGCATTTGCGCACACCAGGTCTAATTTTAAGTGCGGTGAGATGAAATAGAGTCGACTGGAAAGATGGAGAGGTCCGTGGGAATGAGGATGGGATAAGGACTCACCCTTGATGCCGATGTATGTGGGCCAGAGACTGGCTGATTCAGTGCTAGCGGGAGGGGAATAAGAGATGGATGGGAAGAGCGGATGGGAGAAAGGGGGCGAAGGGAAGAAAAAGAAGGAAACGGGCTGAGGAGGGTCGTGGGATCTTGCCAGGAGGGTGTTCAACGAGCAAGCAACAAAGTCCAAAGGGGCGCAAACCCAAAACTGAGGCTATTCCTGTTCCGCGGTGGATGGATGGACTGATGGGATTACACAGGATGAGACGGGTGGGCACGGGCGAGCAGGGAGAGGCGCGGAAGGGCAGATGAGCAACTACAGGGGGAGTAGCAACAGCGACAGGGCAAAGACAATGTATTCTTCTTTTGTGTTTTCCATGGATGCCTGGGATCCCTTCCATCAATAAAACTGGTTGGCTAGCAGGTCCCTCTCTCTCCTCATCTCAAATACGTCACAGGACGTCATCAGAGCAAGCGCTACCACTCAGGTTTCGTTCGCGCCTTCTTCTTTTCTCTCTCCTCAACCTTCCAGTCCCACTTCCTGTAGTTGCAACCATTGAACGAGTGCACAACGACACCACACAGGAACAGACAATAAGCAGACAAGAAGATGAAGATAGCAAAGTACAGGAATTTAATACGCAGAGGATTTCATTCAGCACTTTGTACCCGCTCCCGACCTCTTTGGAGTACGTTGGTTGGCACGGAGTTGGCGTCCATAGATTTGAAGAATTGCAGCCCACATCTTTGTAGGCATTCGCTCAAGTCCTCGTTTCAACAGCAGGATCCGGGACACGACCTCAGAACTGTTAGTCGCAGATAAAGACGCGAGGTGATATCAGAAACATCATGGCGTATGCAAAGATTCTAAAAGCCCGTGAAAACATTTTCAGCGTGCAAGGATGTTTTTTGCAGGGTGTGTGTTGGGTGCCGATCTTGCCGACTTCCAGACTTATTCGCTCGCTCGCCATTTCCTACAGACTTGCTCCTGCATCCAGTCTGTGGAATCCAGTCCCAAGGGGGATTCAACTGGAAAACATAGCCGTCAATGTTGGCATCTTTCCAATCGGAATCGATACCAGGAGTCTCAACATTAAGCGTCAGGACCCTGAAGTTGCACAGTGGGTCCAGGTATTGAAAAAGTACGCTGGCATGAGGTTGATTGTCGCCCGCGACAAACTCGATTATATCGAAGGAGTTCGCCAGAAGGTGGTCGCATTTGAAGCGCTTCCAGAATCTCTGTCCAGAATGGCAAGGAGAGGTGCGAATGCAAATATTGCATGAATACTACCGTGTCACAACCCATGCGCGTATTAGATTGTGTTGACCAAGTGTTGCACTCTCCACCCCGAAGCAGAATAAGGTCCAGGGTCAAGTCTCGGACGTGGTCACCAGGATCAACTCCAGGTTCAGCAATATGTTTTACCAACCGATCGTCGTTTTGCCTCAAAAATATCGCCTTCAGTCAATATCCCAGCCTTTTTACAGCTGCCGATCTCTGTTTGATCAAATCGCTCCGCAATGGAATGAACCTTACCTCACACGAGTATGTCGTTTGTCAGGAAGAGACAAAGAACCCACTTTTACTAAGCGAGGTATGTCGTAGTCTATATTTGATGCACATGCAGATGATATGTTAGCTTTGAAAGTAACACGCGAAACTTTTATGCAACCACTCCTTTAAGGCAGCTCTAATCGATTTTTCTAAAATGGTGTCACTCTAGATTACATCGGATTACGATGGAGCACTTGTGTCCTATGAGCGGCCGTTATTGTACGGTCGAAGGGCAAGACATCCAAGGAGAATACGAGGAAGGTCATTCACCAGCTCGCCAGCGATACCAGAAACACTGTATGTATTACGAGCGGGAGAACACGAGAGAGCCTGGATTAAGTCTTTCGTGGCATTGAGAAATAGGACTCTGCATGAAAAAAAAAAAAAAAAGTGTACGCAAAGGTACAAAAAAATGCGGGGAAAAAAAAAAAAAAAAAAAAAAAAAAGTGAACGAGGAGGCGCTGGACGCGTAGTGATGGTTACTTCCAAGCAATAAATCCGTCCAATCAGAAAGTTGAGCAGAATTGTGCTGTTTTCAATGCATTTGAGTAACGACATTGTATCCTAGGCCTAGACATTATTTCCATGGTGCCACTGTTTGGATTTAATCTCAATGCTTTTGACATCATGTCCCAGAGGCCGGGGCCATGGATTTATTCAAACTGCTCGTGCATCGTGAACACTGCCCCAAGTCTTGCTGATTTAGCGGTTGTTGACGACCAGCTCCAAGAACTATTTAAGGAAACAAAATAGACATATGCAAGTGAGTATGCCCAAAGCCAATGATCCTAACATCCGACTCACCCTCGCAGTACGGAAACGAAAACGAGCTCCCTTACCTGCTCGTAGCCAATGGTGGCAAATCCCTTGCCCTCTCGGTCAATCCTCTTGAACGCATCCGTAAGACTCTTGACCGTGACCGCGATCTGCACAAAGTTGTCAAACGACACATCGCCACGACCTTCAGGGTTTTTTCCTACAACGTATCAGCATCAGACGTTGGGACAAAAAAAAAAAAAAAAATCCAGTTTTCGTGTTCCTCGATGAAATTAAAATCTCTTACCTCTCTTGTCGTATTTCTTGATGATGACGTGCAAAAAGTTGTCGGAGAGGTTGTAACCGAACGAGTGCATGGCTGTCTTGAGCTCGTTAAAGTCAATGTAGCCGCTCTTATCCTGATCAAAGGCCTGGAAGCAGGCACGCCAATCCTCGATGTACTTCCATAGTCCTGCAAACTCGGCAAAGGTGATCAGGCCCGAGTTATCTGTAGCAATGAAAAAAAAATGTTATCACACCAGTTTCGGCAGTAAACGGGGAATAGACCGAGATGACATCAATGTCAGTGCACATCAGAATCGAGGGAAAGCGACAGGAAAACGTACCGGTATCGAACATGTTCATCATCAGACGAACGGTCTCGATGTTGAAGGGACTCCAGTCACCTAGACATGCAAGCGACAATACAGCAGATCTTAGTCAGTCATGCCGCCAGAGAGAAAAACACTTGTTGTCACTGTCGGTGGACATGGCCAAGACAGTAGAACGGGTCTCTGCTGCGCCGTGAAACAACATCAGGAACCTCCTTCGAGACAGGTCACATTGTTGGGTCTCCAGATTTAGTCTTTCCAGGGGAATATTGTGGCATCGGAATGTTTACCATTAACGAGGGCGCGCTGCAGTTCCTCGGTGCTCAACTGGCCAGAGCGGTCAGAGTCGACAGAGTCGAACCAATATCTGAGGTTGGCTTCGGGTGTCGCGGCTGGGGCTATCGTAGATGTCATTAAAGTGTATTTTGGGAATTAGGCCAATGGTGTCGTCAAGCATGACGGGGAAAGGGGCAGTGCTCGTCTTGTAGGCAATTGAACAATATTCCCGACAGAGTAGCCGACACCGCCCCGTGCTGAGTACTGAGACCAAAGAGAATGTCGTTGCATTCAGATTCAGCCTTAACCTCCCTTCATCCACTTCATCCTCACTTCACGAATGAGCAATCGAGGGTACGTCTGGGTTGTCATGTCTACCTGGCTGTTGGGGAGCAGAGCTCTGGTATCCGCCATACCCCTGCTGCTGCTGAGAAGCGTACTGGTTGTAGCCCTGCTGCTGTCCGCCTGGGGGAGGCTGTTGGCCATAAGGTTGTTGTTGGTAATTTTGGTTGTATGCCATGGCGAGAGTGTGGGAGGAATGAAGAAAAACAAAAGACCAAAAGGAATGGCTCAGGAAGAAAAGGGCGGTGCGTGCTATATCAGCTTATGCGGTCATGGAGGAAGTCTCGAATGCATGATGTACGTACAGTACATTCTACAGCAGGCAGTGGTTTATTGAGGTTCTCTTTGAGACCATCTTTGGATATATCTATCGTACAGCTCGGTCTCCGGCATCGTCTATCCATACCATTTGCCCTTCTCGACATTCTCCTTGGTGCGACGTGTGGGGATCATGGTTTTCCGGATATCATAAGCTTCGATCAGCTTCTATTGCAGGTAAATGGAGCATGGCGTAGTTGTTAGCTCTGGTGTACTTTTAAAGCGCTCAGCTTAACAATTGACGAACTACAACTTACTCTCCACGTTGCCATGTCGAGATCCATCACCATCTGCTTCTTCAACAGTCCGTCCTGGTAATCCTCCGCCGTAGGTGGTTCTGTTAGTTCAACCATCGGCTGCATGTTGGCGCCTTCCCTCGACTCTCTCTCCTCGTCATCATCGTCATATTGACCACGATTGGGGTCGTCCATATCCTCCTCTGTTATACTGACTTTGCCGTCTCGGACCAAAAAGGACAGGTAGAAGATATTTTCGATGGTCTGCCCAAAGGATTCGGGATTGACAACCAATTCAAACAGGTTGACTTTATCTGTGCACTTTTCCAAAATCTCTGCAATCTGCATGACATTCTTCGTCGTCTCGTTCTCTTGTCGCGCAATGTCCTCCTCCCTCAACTCCTGGGGTTTTCTCATCGCGTTTGGATCCCTGACTATCCGCTGTCTCTGAGTAAACGTCCTGGACTTGTGCTCTACGGACATTGGTCCGAGCCTGTAACGAAATGAGAGAAGCGCAAAAAATTGGTCAGGATCCATTTGTCAACCATGCCTAGTTCAGGGTCGGGTGCTTACATGAAGTCCATTGAAGGGACCTTCCGCGTCCACTTGATTGCAGCGCGTCCAATCTTTGACCAATCCATGTCCCTATGATCGTTATCAATGTCGTGACCACCCATCTTGCCAATAAGACGCGAAATGTATTCAGTCTCGTCGAATCCTCCTTGACCCATGCGGAGGTGCTTTGCTTTTTGCATTCCCAAGTCTGCCGACATGACCAGCAGCTTCGCGTCGAGTGTAGCCTCATGTGTGCTCTCCACTGTGAAGATATAACCAAACATGGTAGAAATTGTCAGAGTAGTCCTGGCAGTCGACAACAGCGCATTGAGAGATACTGATTTACCCCCATACCCTTCTTGTACAGCCTATTCGCTCGGTCCACGTTGGCCAGAAGCCCATTGTTGGTAGGGTCCATGAGCTCCTTCCGGTGCGCTACAATATAAATGAGTCGTAAGATAATGACTCTTCTAGCATCATGTACGACACTTCAACAAAGAGTGGCGCATACCTTCGGTATCTGAGATGAGTTTGCGGTATTCCTGGCGAAGCACTCTTGCCTCTATCTTTCTCTGCTCCTCTCTCTGGTCGGCCAAGCTCTCGTCCCTCTCGCCATCCTGGTCCATCTCCATCGGGTCATCGTCTTGCCGATTCTTCGTCATGATTATTGCGGTTGTCAGGGATATGGCAAATAAGGTCGAACAAGGGAAGTATGTGGGTATTCAGGTGTCCCCAATCGACTGAAAGTGATCGCAGAATGGAAGCACGGTCAATGAAAGACAGACAGTGATGGTCGCCAACAACACCGAAACAAAAATCGGTGGCGTACAAAACGGAAGTCACCCCAAACAGAACGCGACCGTTGGCCGCTGACAAAAAAAAATGCTGCGTTGCTCTCACTCTCTCGCTCTCGCTCTCTCTCTCTCTCTCTCTCTCTCTCTCGCCCTCTCTTTGACACACAACCCTACGAACATCATGGACTCTCTACCGACAGAGCTTCTTTTTGTGATTATCGACCTCGTCGCACTCGACCAGTACAGTCTTGCTGCCTGCAACCGTCTCAACAAACACTGGCACCGTCTGACTCGCCACCTGCTCTACAAGGAGCCAAAGTTATACCGCCACTCCTCATTGGAGGCCTTCCTGAGAACCGTAGACACCCCAGCAATAACGCAATACCTCTCGCAGACTGGCAGCAGCACTTATCATCGTGAATGTTTAAAGACAGCAGCCTGCACAGAATTGGAAATACCAGTAGGGGCACTAGTGCAGACGATCGATCTCTCCATGTTGCCTCATCGATGGGAGACCGTCCACGTCGGGCATATCCAGACCCTTGTTCAAGGTTGCCCCTACATATCCACACTCAACCTCAATGGCTGCCTACTACTGCGCGACAATGCCGTCCAGATCATTGCCGAACAACTCGGCCCCCGTGAACTGAGATCCCTGGTTCTGTCCGCCTGCAATAAAATCTCCGATCTGGCGGTACTGTCCATTTGTGCTCACGCAGTGCAGGTAGAAAATCTGGAACTTTCGGGATGCGACAGGCTCAGCGACATCTCTGTACTAGAACTTGGATCGGCCACAGTAGCCTGGGCATTATATGATCGCCAACGTAGCAGATGGGCACAAGAGACACAGAGTCAGGATAATGATAACGATAGCAAGGAGAATGGTACTACAGTGAGAGGCGACCGAGTGAGGCAAAGTCCGCCAGTGGGAATCTCCAAGTCAATCAAAAGCCTTGATCTATCACATTGTAGTAGGATCACAGATACTGGTGTAGTAGGTTTACAAAGAGGGGCGACGCAACTGTCCTCGCTGAACTTGGAGGGGTGCTTTGGGGTACTGATGAGCAATGTTGATAATGAGTGGGAGGATCTGAGCAGCGAGGGCAACGATGAATACATGGACAATGACCTAGATGATGTATCAATCTACAACGAATATCATTGAGCACTTTCGTCTCGACTGCGGATAGCGATTCTTACAATAAAGCCGACATTTTGATTTCTGAAATAATATGGTAAATTTTGCAAGCAACATCTCTCAGTCAAAGATAGCAATCACATCCTCAGGGCTCTTGCTCTAATCTATTTGATAGAACCATTATCTCGCCTGGCAACTATCGTCAACAGCGGTCTTTTCATCGGCAAGGTGACTGATCCTTTCGCAGCCGGAACCGCATGATTCGGTGGCAACTTGAAGCTGTACCTCTGAAGCAAGATGCAAGTTGTCACCATAGCCTCCAGGATCGCAAACGTCTGCCCCAGACACAATCGCGGGCCCGCATTGAATGAAATGAACTTGAACTGACTCTCGGGCTTGAATTTGCCAAACAGGCTCTTGTTCTCGGGGTCTGGGATAAGCCATCGTTCGGGCACGAAGAGTTCAGCATCAACACCCCAAACAGCTTGATTGCGACCCATGCACCAGTTCGAGTAGCCGATAAAATCGCCCTTGTAGACACGGGTACCATCCGGTAGGACGTCGTCGTTGACAGCCTGTTTCACGTTCTTTGGAACTGGCGGATGTAGTCGTAGGGTCTCGTGAAGGACAGCCTTGGTGTAGGGCAACTCATTCATGAGCACCTCATACCTGAGTCTGTCCTCGGATCCCTGGAGGACATGGTCGATTTCCTGGACAATGTTGTTCATGACTCGGGGATTGGCCATGAGGCAGTAAAATTGCCAAGTAAGGCCCTGCGCGGTAGTGTCGCGTCCAGCTCTAATACAAGAATGACGCGTAAAAAGTTTTTTTAGATTCTATGAATCCATTTTCAAAAAAAAGTCCCCACAAGACACGTGCAGTAGTTTCACCAGCATTGTTATTTCCGTACACCATAAAGTTGACAAAGATATCGCGTAGTTCACGATCTGTAAGCATGGTGCCATCTTCGCTTCTGTAGTTAATAAAATAGTCCAGCAGATCTCTTGGCCGCTCCTCCTTCTCTTCTGGACTCTCAGTCCGTCGATTTGAGACGGCCATAGCCGCATATTTGTCTAGTGTATCAATCGATTCCCTGTATTTCTTGAACTGGCTCGGAATCAATCTGTCGGTGATCATCCACAGCGGGTTCGACAGCCTAGCATCTGCGGATGCGGTGAGAAAATCAAATGCATCTCCAAACTCATTGGATCCCTGCTGTGACAAAGCTTGGAACTCAAGCCCAAACGTCAGTTTGCCAAACGCATCCAGAGTGAGCTTTAGGAACTGAGCTTGGAGATCCACGAGTGTATTGGTGTACATATGTCGGTCGAGGACTCTGGAAAGATCGTGGGCACTAGACTTGAATGAGCCTTCGACCAAAGTGCGGTAGAGTCTAGTGGAAAAGATGTTGGAGGCAGTCTTACGATGGAACCGCCATTGTTCGTCATCGGAAACGAAAATTCCTCGGCCGAGGATATCAGTGAGGGTCCATCGGAACATGTCACCCTTGACATAGTTCTCAAAGTTGGCTACGAGAAAAAACGAGGGTGAGATGGATGAGGTAGGTCGACGGTAAGAGGACGAATTCTCTTTTAGGAATACATGATGACAGTTTCCTCAAGACCTACTCTTGAGAATATGTTCCATAAACTCGGGACGGTTGATGACGATTACTCGACCAAAGACTGGCAGTGTCAATGAGCTATTTCAAACAACCATTTGATAAAAGGGATGTCAGCACAGTTACCACGAAGGCTTCACGTGGTATGTTGCAAGAAACTGAAGCACATCTAACGAAAACCATTGTACCACATACATGACATCGCCATGCTCGCGCAAGACATCATGAAGCATCGGCGAAAGATCTTCGCGATGCTTAAAAAGGTCTGGGAGATTGCCAATCAATGGGTATCCTGGTGCATCTCTGCCCAGAGCCTTGAGGTCCGGTCGTGGACGTGTCAGTATGGCTCGGTTGGGGTACTTCATTGTAGCAGCGATAACGAAGCCTAAAGTCGCTAGGACTACGTATTCAAGTGGACTTCGCTTGCGTTTGGCCCATTGTCGATCAAGCATCCGCTTCAGACCAACCCATACAATGACCATAGACATTGTAATATATCAATTAAAATAAACGAGAAGTGGGGTAGTAGATGAATGTTTGGGAATAGGTGAAAGAAAGAGAAGTCGAAGAGGAAGAAAGAGAGAAGGGTGTGGGGATGTTGTTTTTCAGAACCCACACCCGGCTACTTCTCTTTCAGCTGAGAATCAGGGGGGAAGGATAACTGTTGGGGTGGATTAAGCTGCTTTGCGTACTGGTCCGCGACGTCTCACCAGCGCGCGACTGAAAACAAAGTGGGGTGTCAAAAAAAGCATGTGGGGGTCCGCATCAGGTTTGGCGTAAAGTCCCGTTCCATGTGGGAGGACAGGAAAGCTACATGCACTCACAGTCTCTCATGCCAGCATTCTGCTGTCGTAACAGTGTCATTGACTACCAAACTAAATCGCCACAGGAAACCCATGCCGTATGCATGCGTCAGGCTCAAAATGCTGTTGAAGTGTTTTGTTTTCGTCATGGTGGCGTGTAAACATCGGATCGCTTGGTTTGCTGTACCATGAGCTTCAAAGGGGAACGAGCTATGAGGGATGATGCTGCTCGGCACATCAGGGTATGGGCCATTCGTAAACAAATCAACAAAGCGCAGAGACTCCAGGGGATCTGTGAGCCAGCCTATCTCACCGTCTCGGCTTACTTGTGGTGGAGAAATGCTGCTGTGTGGAACAAGGCGCACAAGAAAGCGATGACGCGACGCGTCAATGCCTATGAAATGTGTACAAAAGCGCATGCAGGTATTCGATAGATCAACGCCGTTTGGGCGATGTGAGCCTGCGCTATCAATCTGCCTGCCCTTTGATGCCGCAGAGTTGGCGGCGATGGTGAGCGGCGATGGTGAACGGCGATGGTGAGCGGCGATGGTGAGCGTCATATTCATGAAGGTTAGAGCTCCACACCCTCTCCACACTTGGTACGTCCACGCTGTGTGAGACACAAGGTTCAGGGTTCAGCGTGACCAGTCCTGGAACCTGAATACAGAGCATGCCCACGGGCTGTCGATATTTTTCCCACGGGGTAGGCGAATATTTATTGTTCCTTGTTTGTCAAGAGCTAGCTACTCCACCACCGTGATCCATGAGGAACAGCACCCCCATTGCTTGTATAGCTGGATACCATACCAACGCTCTGTAGATGCGTGTGCCACGACGGATGCCACCAGCTCCCAGGAGAGAACGAGCGGTGCAACGCAAGATCCTGTCACTTTAACTGGTGCTACTTTGCTACTTTGGTCTTCCCGTGATGGCCATCTCCCCTGCGCTGTGGCAAGGCACGAATCCAAGGTGCACAAAAAGGAAACACCCCCGACGAGCGGAACGGCATTGATCGAAAACCACGCCTCGACGGTGGTGCGTGTTTTGTGCCGACCTGGTCTTCTCTGCTTCTACCCCTGCTGCATCCTGTCTTGCCTTCTTTTCTTTCATCTCTTTTTATTTCATTGCATTCCCATCTGTCCTCATCACCCTCCCCGCTGATCCACTGATCCTCTGAGGCTCCTCTGACAATGCACACCACACAGCATGGTCATGGCCAGCATCCATTCCTCTCCACTCCTTCATCACCAACCTCTCTATTCTGCCCAAACTCTGTCATCACCCCCCTTTTACCTTCTCCACAGCGGTTAAGCTCCGCCGAGCTTAACCCCGCACCCTCTATTTTCTCTCTTTTAACAACCGACAATAGTCGTCGTCCTCCAGCCAGCTTGATGAGAGTCTCATCGCTTTCTCCTTCCTTAGACCAGCCGTTAGGCACGCTCACCACGTCAGCTCCCGCTGCAATCGCACATGCGCTAGCAGCAGAGCCCTCTGAAACGCAGCCTCCTCGGGACGATCATGACTCCACCAATGACTTTGCGCGACCAAGTCCGCTCTCAATCCCCGAGATCCTTCAAGAGGTTTGCTGCTACCTCGACCGACCTGCCCTAGTCCATGCAAGCCAGGTTTCCAAACAGTTCTGGGCTTGTACTGCACCGTTGCTCTGGACTTCGATCCCAGAGCACGCATGGGAGAATGACTATTTTGTGGCCAATTGGCATCGGTACGGATCAAGGATCGTAACGTTGCAGTGTGGACCGGGAGTTGATCTTGGACGAGTGAGCATGTACTGCCACAACCTGCTCTCGCTAGACGTGTCCAGAGTCAGAGAGCCGGTCGGCGAAAACAGACATGACGAGGAACTCGTAATAGACAAGAACAATGCAGGCACTCGGAACAGCAACAACAATGTGATGATCATCGACAAGTATGGTCATGATCGGCGCGACAGTCGTATCAGCGCCACTAGAAAGAAGCCGAAGCACGATCTGTCTGGAGACTCTTACACCTCGTTTCTGCGGATGACCGATGATCTCGTTCGTGTGATCCATAATAACAAGAACTTGCGGTGCCTTCAAATGAAGCCGCAGGGAAGATTCCCACCTCACTTGCTGGAGGCGCTATCACAACTGGAACATCTAGAAGTTCTTTCGTTGAACGCTTGGCACGATTTTCAAGAGTACTCTCTTCAATTGATCATGGAGGATTGCCCCGGCCTCTCACATCTATCGCTAGGAGAAAATGATTTTACACGATTCACACTCGATTCTCTGCTGGACTCTGAGACGGCTCTGCCGAGTATCCCCAACCCCAAATTACCTTGCCCAGGCAACCTCGAGACGTCTGTCAAGCTAGAGCAGTATGATGACCCCATCAAAAGTCGAAACGGATCCTACCATGCAAATCACGACTCGTTGGAAATACACAGCAAGAGAGCGGTTCTATATACCCCATCATCAGCTTCGCACAACCAACTCCCATCACTAGCTCCACAGCACCAACAGCATTCACTTGAACAAGTCAAGGGTCATCGACCATCCACGGCTCACCGGAATCAGATCCGAAAGCTATCATTACACCAAACGGGACTCCGTCAGGAGTTTTTAGTCAACTTGACCAGCCAGTGCCCCCATCTAGAACATCTCTCCCTCCTCAATGGCTGGGGTTTCTATCCGTCGACTCGATTCGCTTCAATCCTCTCCCAGTCTTGCCCAAATCTCTCTCGACTCGAATTCCGAGAGCAAGCGTTAGATCTGCAGGATGAATTCTTTGCTTCGCTCTGCGAACAACTTCCACGACTGCAGTGGATCCATGCGGGGATGACCGGGTTCAGTACTGGGGCCATGGAAGCTGTGAGAATGCATTGTAAGGATATTGTAAGTTTAAACTTGGATGGTGCTCGCGGGATACAGAGCCAAGCTCTGGATCAGATTTTGAGGAGCTGCGATTCATTGAAGGTTCTGAGCGCACAGGGTGTGGTTTTGAATGGACGTGACTTGAGCAGCAACGGATCGTCTAGGTGGGTGTGTCGAGGACTTGAGACCTTAGTTCTGGATATTGAGATATATGCAGCAGTCGGCGGCTCTGCAACACAATCGGAGAGTGTCAAGATTATCCGAGAACGCGTCTACGATCAATTGGCGGATCTGTCGCGTCTTCAGACGTTGGGTCTAGGAGGCGGACATTGCGTCGGAGGCACCGAACCTGGCGTGGATCTAACGCTAGCAAGCGGATTAGAGAAATTGACGTCCCTGCACTGTTTGGAGCGGTTAGATTTGAGACGGATGGTGCGCACACAAGTTGAGGAAGACTTGGAGTGGATGGTACAGCACTGGCCAAAATGGTGTTTCTTAGAGGCTAGTAACAAGAGCCGAGTATTTAATAGAGGTAACGACAAGACCCATAAAGCAATAGAGTGGCTGCACCGGGCAAGGCCTGGGATGGACATAAGTTTCTACTAAAGATATCAAAAATAGGCAGGATTGTCTTTGTTTTTTTATTGTCAACTTGACAGGCCTACCATACGTAAATGCTTTTGTTTCTTTGATGGACAGCGCGCACAAGCTCCATATCTGCATTTGTATCCAACAAAATCCCTAGAGCTTGTAATTTTGGCCAACTCTTCAACATCCATGCCACCTCTGCCCCTCTTACCGCATGATTTAACCTCTTAATGTCCAGCCGCTGCAAATGTGTCAATGTTGCCAACGACGACAATCCCGTCAGCAGTGACATCTCCAAAATATTCACGCCTCGATCCTTAGACCCAGCCCCCAACTGTAACGACTCTAGTCGATTCAACCGCGCAAGCTGCTGATATAATTTGTTCCTGATCTGCTCGGGTTCTCCAACCGCATAATGTGATCTCTTCGGGAGCAGGATCTCAAGGTACAAAGACTTTAGGAGTGTGCAGGCCCATTCGTCCGCAGGATCCATGTCTCGAGGATTGAAGTCGACACCGCGTGCGTCGAGGCGGACCAGATGCGGGCAATTGACAAGGATGGAGAGGATAGACCGACTGCCGAGTGAGGTACAGAGGCCAATGTCAAGGATCTCGAGCGTTGGACCACAATACTGAATCATGACCTGGACATCGTCGTCATTAAGGATTGATCCCTGAAGTTTGAGCTCTCGAAGATTTGGTAACACATAGAAAAGGGCGCTGAAAAAGTCGTCCGTGGTGGATTGGTTTGTCAGATCGAGTCGTTGTAAACGTGGACAGAGCTTAGAAAGAGAAGAGATGAAGGACGTGGAGAGTCGGATCCCGAAACATCCCTGCATGGAGAGCGACTCTAAGTCGGGGCATCGTGAAACCAAGTTCAGTACGAGCTCTTCGTGAAAGATCACGGCTCCATCCAATATCAGTGATCGGATTGTCAACGGCAACTTCCTGTCCTTTGAATTCGACGCCACTGTAGTGACAATCGAGCTCTTGTCTTCTTGTTGCTTCATGTTATCGAGTGTAAACGGGTATAGCGAATTATGACCGAGGGACAGCACCTCAATCTGGGGACAGGTGTCCAAGATACTCGCAATTGATTCCTGCTGCACACCTTCCCAATGCTGCAGATACAATTCCTTCAACTCCGTCATCCTCCCCACTTTCTCAGTCACCATTGGGAATATGGTCCTATCCAACCGAATCTTTAAGCTCTGCATCACTTCACAGTTGTGTTCCAGAATCCTCTCCAGTATAGAGCTGCTCAAGAACCGTATCTGCTCGATATCGAGATGAGTGATAGATCGACATTCGGGCACAGAAAGGACGTCGGGCTTGGCGCGGCCACTGCAAGAGAGACGACGGATCAACGCAGCGTTTCGGGTAAGACCTTGGTAAACGCCTTCGAAGACCCAGTCCTCAGCACCAACTCTGGCCCAGATCTGAGATTGACAAAAGAGAGAGAGCGAAAGGGTTGGCGAGACGAGGGCACCCTGGAGGACCGCGGACGGTGGGAGGTATTGATAGACGAGCTGCCAAAGCTCAAGCGGCAAATTGAGATAGTGGGCGTTCATTTGTGGCCGGGGTTGTTGTTGCACCAGGGCAGAGTCACCGCCGTTGGTGGAGGGTACTGACGCCATGGTGAGTTGTCCATTCATGGCTCATTGATTCTTTGGTTCTTTGATTCTTTGATTCGTAATGGGCTTAGGAATCACAAAAGCTTAATGGCTGCTGTCATTATTAGTATCCGCTCCATGACTCCGCTGAGAAACCAACGTCTCGCGCCGCAAGTCTAATACAATACAAGTCTAATACAATACAAGTCCTTGACCTCTACGCCTCAGAGTAACCAGAGGAAGTTGTTGAGGTTACTCTTTTGTCCACCGCTGTCGTTCCAGATCCTTGACAGCCTGCAGCAGGAAAAAGAATGCACATTAAAACAACTCGTCGCTCTTTATCATCCGCAACGAATCTAAGAATCGCTTTGACGTGACTAATAAAAAGCGCTATCACTTGAAGAGCGTCGTATGCAATAGTCGCTGCTCAATAAAACGGGAGGGTAAGCTCAAACCAGTGAACCGCATTCGTCCATGTACGAAGATACAGTCTCCTTACTCCTCTGCTCCGATGGACATGAGGCGCGCCGCTTACTGAGTACCTTACTGATGTAGGCAGGATATACACCTACGATCTACGCAACATTCCATGTTCTATATTTCCTCGGCTCCCGTCGTTTCAAGTAGCCCTCCCCTCTGATCTTCGGTATAATATACAATGCAAATGACACCTCCATCTGAAAGACACAGATGGCAGTGTTTTTGGTTTTGCTCCACCCTGTCCGGCCGCGTTGTTACACTGTGCGTAGAGTATTTGTCCTTGTATACCTCGGATGTGCAGTTCGCCGAAATTTTGGCGATAACGGAGTGCGGCACTAATCCTTTAAAGAGAAATGCATTCAATTTGGAGCCAAAATTCTCTGAACCCAAAACTATGACGTAGGCTTTTTTCATATAAAATTTTTTTACCTGATAGAGCGAAAGCGTCCTTGGAGAAAATTTTGGAAATGACTCTGAACGCATTTTGCTCTAACAATCACAATAAACGTTGTCTTTTTTTCCCCAAGGCGGCAACAGACGCGTTACCCAACGGTCGTTGCCAGAAGACAAGTGACGCGAAGGCTCGAGATCCACTTCCCCCCAAACATGCGAAGAACCATCAATGTCATTGTTACTACTCACTACTACATAAGAAAGCTTTATTTTCCGGATCTCCACATTCTCGACTGCCCACACTTGTCTACTCTTCTCGAACGTTCAAAACCACCATTTGAAACGGTGAAATTGCCTCGGCCTCTGACCCTTTATTTTTCTGGCCTGGGGAAGAGACATTCATCCAAGCCTGGTCATGCCCGGCTAGGCTGTATGCTGCTCCTTTAAGCGCGGTTGTTTCCTCATCTGCAGCGTCGTCGAAACCCTTGATTTTTGTCGACTCTGGCGCAGTTTCGAAAAGTCTTTGTATCCAAGTTGACTGCCCCACGGACGGCGTGTTCGGTTCGAACATCATAGATGCCGCATCAGGAACTGCGCTATTTGTGTCCACTAAATCCATGTCGAAATAAAACTCCTTCAGTAAAGTCTCCGTGTCCTTGAACCGCTGCTCATGCTTTTGAAGGTGATGCAGTATCCTTGCGTGATTTTGCATCTGCTCCCGAAGTGATACAAGTTCTTCATGATGAAGCAATTGTTGTTGAAGATGTGCACTCCTTGTCTGCTCTGGTGGTTCCTGACTTGGATGTTCTTGGTTTCCAGCATTTTGAAAATTTATATTCTGTATCGCAGGGACCGAAGGCAGGAACTGCAAAGGTTGGCGAGCGCTTCGTGGGTCAGAGTCGGATCTGAAGTTTGAAAAGGAGTTGATTGACGATGAAGTCGACATTCTTGGCCCGCTATCCCTGCGGTAGAAGCCATCTTTATCCTTTTTCCAATTCCCATACACAGCAGCAATGTTGGATTTGGTGCTCTCGCGCATTAGGAACTTTTGGATGAGTCCGAAAGGCGCTATGCGTCTACAAAAAAAATGGCTACTTAGATGAAGGTGTGAACGCAAGGAGTGAAATGGCTCAAATTATTATGGCAAAGATGACTCACCGACTGCCGAAAAAGACGTAGAAGAGCGCAAAGACGATCGAGACGGCTCCTCCCCAAGACGCAAACGCATCTGGTAGGCTCGTCGCCCTAGTTAGTAAGTAATGTTTATGCAGCTGATGTAAATCATCATGGGACTTTGCACGAGAGCCAGTAAACTGAACCAACGAATTAAAATAAGGAAGAATGCTCTAGGGGATCAAAAAAAAACAGTGTTCATACAAAACTTGATGGTTTTCGACCATCAACGTTGGCAACCACAGTGCGATCCATGTTCGGTTACTGTGGAAGAATGATTCTGCAGTCGAAGTCGACAGGTACTCTGTCGCGCTGTAGTCATACTGATTAAAAAGACCTAGAATATCGCTCCGCAACACGTAGGTTTTTTCTGAAGCAAAGTACAGATACATGTCGACAGCATTCTGTACCCCAACATGAAAATTGCGCCGAGCTCCAAAGTCTAGAACGGTGGCGTTGCCATATATGACGGGGTTCTCGCGATACGGATTGGCCTCTTAAAATATTTTTTACGAGTAGATGTTGTTTAGCAGATTGAAAATCGGTGCAGTTGCTCACAGTTGTCGACTGATATTTATATATATATATATATATTTACTGTTGTCATCGCTTACCTCGAGGAACAATAAAAACATAAAAATAATGATCCTGGAATTATATGAGGATGTTTACATCTCTGATTAGAATGGGCGGTATAGTTTTGTGACCAAATTCACGCAGTATGGCTGTGTGTGGCAGTGTCTCTCTCTTTCTGTGTGTGAGAAATTGGGTTCTTACTGAAGCATCCGAAGTATCAGCAGTAAAGATGAAATTCATCGGATCATTTGCAGAATAGGTATCCATTGTATCATTGACGGATGACACGACCCACATCGCGTCGTGTGACTCGAGTGAACAAGGAGTGTTGACTGTATAGCCTTGTGGAAGTCCACTGTTGTTAAGATCAGTTCTTTGGAAAGTAGCACCTCTGGAGACCTCCAGTTGGGAGACGCGCCACGTGCAGAAGATCACATCCGGGATGGACATCTTTGGGTTGTTGGCTGTGGTGTAGATATTGTGTGATTGAATGAAGAATTGACGGCTTGAGACCGTATTGATGCGATCCCATGCGTAAGCGGTCAATCCTGCCACTTTTATTTCGTTTTTTTTTGTTGAGGTAAAGTCGGAACAGGAGCCATTAGAACAAAGCGCCACGGATAGAGAGACGACTAGTATATTAACGGTATGAGAAGTACCTGCGACAAAGAGGGTAGACCAATACAGGATGGTGAATCCTATGGTATCGGAAGGTCGACGAAAGAGCCTCGCCATTTCTGCTATGCTTGATGGATTTCGGGGGACGGAAGCAAATATGAATGGATGAGATAAAAACAAAAAAGCACAAGCGGACGAAACTGCGGCATTTAAATAAAGAATATGAAGGTGCACGACTCATTGCCAACATATTGTTTTGAGTTTTCATCTCATAGTTTTGCACGGGGCCAGCATGATTTCCGCCGCATTGGCCGTTTGTTTGTTTTCTGAGCTATTAGCTTATATCATGCTCGAAACGACGACACATTTCAAAAAAGAAAAAAAAAAAAGTTGTGGCGAAGCAACCTGTGACAGTGGCACAGACAGTAATACAAAGTACCACCGAGAAACAAACAGACAGGTCTTATTCCCCCGCCACTACTCAATTAAATTAACTATTACAATTTGCGCCGCGGCCCGGTTGGATAACGTACACGCATGCATGATGAGATTCAACTTTATTCAGACAGACACAGTGTCGATTTTTAAAAGCACACATTCGTCTCCGAGGATAAAAAGTAAAACCCCTCCTCCCGGCACGCAGTAAAAGGCTGAGCGACTAGATCTTGGCCTTGATTAGACGGGGCGGGGCGCTGCCTTGCACGAACAATTCAGGGGTGAATGTGCCATGGAATCCAAACGGCACATGATGCTTCAGACCAATTGTCGCCAGTAACTCCATGGTCTGGGCATCCAGGACTGCAAAGTCGGTTGTCCGCTTCCTTGGGTGGAACACCTGTACAACTACAAAGCCATCGTCCTCAGCTCGTGGGTCCTCCTGTCCTGCAACAGCATAGCCTCCACGAGGGATGAAGCAAGGCTCGCCTGTCACACCCTCACTCTGCCAGAACTTGGTGCCTTTGCCATGAAGATCATGCTTCAAGACTGCTGTGAAGTAATGCGGGCGCTTAGCATCACTAGATGCCATCATGTACGTGTATCGGGTATTCAATCCATGGCGGTAAGGGTGTACTGCAGGAAACTCAACTGAGGCGGGATGGAGCACGGTCTGGTAGACAAGTGGGGCTTCGGCAGCATTTTCGAACCGAACCTTGAAACCTGTTAACAGACCGGGCGCCTTGGACGCATTACTGAGCCAGAGTTTGTTCTCAAACTCCATAGTGAACTTTTTGCCCAGACAAACAGCTGTCAGATCCAGGCCAACCACACGATCACTCTCAACAATTTCTTGTGCATTCCCGAAATGGTAGATGTGGCAGGGCTCTGGGATGTCAGCCTCGATCCACTGACGGCCGCCAAGAATCTGGTCAGCCACTTGAGGAGTGCGAGCAATGATGACAAGACGACAGGGCAGATGGTCGTAGTAACGCATGGCATCACCTGGCGAGGAAAGGCCAAGGAAGAACTTGTATGCATCCATACTTGAGACATTGACGAAAGGCGTGATCTGCACTATATAGAAGTGTTTGCTTAGTAGCAGGTCGTGGGCGTAGTTGAGCCCGGGGATGTTAAATGTCTATCAAATAGATGTTGTAAATGGGACTGAATTAGGATGGTGTGTTAAGATGCAGATGCACCTGCGTAACGCGCTTTCGCTGGGAAAGTACCTGAAGGCTCTTTACAACCCATTGGCGGCCGTACTCATTGATTTGCAGTGAGGGTAGGCGGTTGAGGCCGGCCTTGGCAGACATGGTGACCAAACGATCGAGAAGAGGGTCATAACGGAAGTGAGCGCCCAACACTTTGAGATGCAAAGACCTGCTCAGATCCTCCTCACCAATGGTTTCGAGCGTAGTGGGATCCAGACAGTGCGGAAGACCTGGAATTATAATTGGACAAACAAAAATATGTCAGTAAGCATTTCTGCTGATGGCCTTTCGGGAGTCGTACGCATGCAATCATTGACGCGGTCCTTAACTAGTTTCGTGTGCGCTAAGAACCTTGCCCTATCGTGTTCAATCGAATGGGGGCAACATTAGTCTAGGGCTCAAGAAAGCGCACTGGTGATGCAGTGTATAGCTCTTCTGCATCCTTGTCTATATATTCTTTATTACCTCCCACATGTAGACGTTGGTGTTGGAGGGGTTCCTGAAGGTGAGTACGGTTGAACTCTTTTCCCAGCCGATCTTGTTTTTAATCAGAGCAGCAAAGTTGGCCCTGAGGCTGTTGGGGTCCGTTCCCATCTGGCCGCGATAAATCATTTTCCTGGCCGCCTGCTCCTCGACACGGTGACGCGACTGGACGAAACGTGAATTAAAGTGCACGTTTCCGTCGCCAGGGAAGGATAGCGCGACAATCAGTCCGTCGCCATCAATTGGGTGGGTCAGTTTGACATCACCAACGCTCTCGTTGCCTGGGCCTAAATGTCAGAGATATAAGAAAGGGTCACCACCGGCTCGGAAAGATGGAATTGGCCGCAATGTGAGAACAGCCCCTTGGGAGAGCACTCGACATCGCAGAAGCTATTACAGTAGGGAGTCAAGTCCAAGTCCAGGGCACAATTGCCGCGCAGAGTAGCGTGTGCTTGAGGAGAAACAAAAAGCAGAGACAGAAACAGGAATGTTTACCGTTGCGGAAAAAGGTGCCGACAAGGTCCTTGGGCAATTTTCCTTTGATATCCACCTCTGGAACCCAATAGGTGAGCTGCTCCCTTATCTGCGTCTTCCAGCCCGCAGCCGCTTGGTCGGTCGAGAAGTTGGAGTGCGCCATAGTGTTTTGTGTAGAATAAAAAAAAAACAAGATGAGAAAAGTGAATGAGAGTTAAGAGACAAGAGAATGTGAGACAAGAGATGGAGAGGGAACCGCAAACTTCTCTGCCCTCTGAAAAGGACACAAACCCAGGGGAGCACATGCCAGTGGTTCTCACCTCGAGGCGCATTATTTATTCTCACCCTCCGTCTACTTGCTAGGCCACGCCATTCATGCAAACAAGTGATTGACTTGAAGAAAAGATATAGCCCACGTACAGTCCAGAAACAGTAATATTGGTCGCCAGGACTGCAAGACGAGCTGGAAACCCAAACACAGTAGTCTTCCTCTCTTTACACGCGCCTGAACCGAAAGGTTATTTCTCCACATCGCACGTCAATTTTCACTCGAGTTCGCCGCACTTTTTTTTTTTTTTCACCAACTTTTTTTGACAAACATGGACCTCAGGGTCATTCATGTTCCCAGCCAGCAATCCACTGGCGACCCAAAACTATTGACATTCACCCACAAAACACTCTTCCCAGCCCTCAGTTTTTTTTTCAAAAAAAACAACACTTTGGAGGCGCATATCACGTGAATTTCTATGTGGTCCAGAACCATATTAGCAACAAGCTGGAAGCTTTCACAGAAGCACAAGCGTGGTTGGTTTAGTGGTATAATTACCGCCTGCCACGCGGTAGACCCGGGTTCGATTCCCGGACCACGCAACCTTTTGTTTGATATGGGCCGGTACTTGTCGCCGGACGTGTCAATTTTTTTTTTACCGTTCAATAGTCTTCTGATGGCGTCTATTGATTCGGCGGAGATTGGGAGATGCGCTTAGTGTGAGGAATGAGTCGAAAGCAGCAGGGAGAAAAGGGTAGAAAAGAGAGGATGAAAGTCGAGACAAGTCTAGCCACGCCAAGCAACGGAAGAAAAAGAGCGCCGACGGACGTTCCTGGCTGAAAGGCGATTTTTTACACAGCCCACCTGTTTGCTGAGACATATTCCGTCGCAGTTCCTAGCCACACAGGGACAGCCCACCCCCTTTCTGTTCCTCATCCTTTCTTCTCTCTCTCATTCATTAGTCATCCAACCATCTTGCGTTTTGTTTTTATCCCACACACTCTTTCTCTTTCAATCTGGGCTGCCCCTCTCCTTGCACGCGTCTTTTCTCACTCTCTCTGACCTTTCCCCTGAATGAACTACGGACAAGGCTATCCTGGCCAGCCGAACCCCTATGGGGCTGGCGGCTATGATCATAATGCTGCTGGCTACGATTCCAATGCTGGCTATGATCCCAATGCTGCCTACCCTCCCCAGCAGCAAGCGTTCGATCCCAGCCAGGGCTACGACCCGAGCAACTTCAACGGTGCGAATGCTCCTCCCTATTCCGCCTACCCCCCTACCCCGGCCATGGGAGGCGGACCTATTGGTGGCCCAGGAGTCCCTGGAGGTGGGGCTGCTGGATATTCTTCCAGTCCTGCCTTCAACCCAATGCTCGCCAACAACAACGGCAACAATAACAACGGCATGAACAATAACTTCTCAGGTGGGTCCATTAACATGGGCAACATGGGCAACATGGGAGGCATGAATGGTGTCGGCAATGGCTACGACAACAATGGAAACAACATGAACGGCGGTGGTAATATGAACGGTGGTAGTCTGAGCGGCGGTACTATCAACAACGGCAACATGAACAACGGCGGCAACATGAACAACGGCGGCAACATGAACAACGGCGGCAACATGAACAACGGCGGCAACATGAACAACAACGGCAACATGAACAACGGCGGCGGCAGCATGAACAACGGCGGTGGCAACATGAACAACGGCGGTGGCAGCATGAACAACGGCGGCGGTAGTGTGAACAACGGGAACAACGGGAACAACAACAACTTTGGCCCTCCCCCTTCAAACCAGTCATACCAGGCAGGTGCACTCAACTACCAGCAGAGCATCTACAACCCGC